>CAIGRT010013101.1:0-19218 GCA_903798405.1 Fraxinus platypoda
TTTTGTCAATCAAACAGGGCCTAAGGGTCCATTTAATTGTAAGAGTGGAATTTGGGTGGAAAAAAAAAATTCCAAGAAATTGAATTGCCTATGATTATTTTCCTGTGAATTGTCAATTAATTGTGCTTTATTAGTATAATTTTTCACGTGGGAAATATTGAAATTTTGAATCTTTTGGTGTTTCTTTGGCTTTGTATTACATGAAAATTGTTCATTAAAGGGATTTTTATTTATTTATTTATTTTTTTGTTTCCATTGCAAAAAAAAAAAAAATTGGAAAACCAAAAACCATGGGAAAGCAAATTCAAGGAAAATGGTGTCACGTGAGGTGAAGTTGGAAAGTCAATTGCCTATAAAATTTTGGCTATCAAACAACAAAAAATGTGGAAAATGGAAAAAAAATTTCAACTTCCATGAAAAATTTTAAACA
The DNA here is from genome assembly GCA_903798405.1 of Fraxinus platypoda. NCBI lineage: Eukaryota > Viridiplantae > Streptophyta > Magnoliopsida > Lamiales > Oleaceae > Fraxinus > Fraxinus platypoda. Next base: position 431 of record CAIGRT010013101.1, read on the forward strand.
TCAAACAAGGCATAATAGCAATTAGCACGCCTTGAAATGACATAATTGCTCTCGGTACAAGCAAAAATAAAAGTTCTAGTGTCTATTAGGTCCTGTTTGATTTGGTAATTTTTCCATTGAACTTGGAAATGAAATGTCCCCCTAGAAGTCATGTTTGATTGAGAAATTTTTTTTGGCAATTCATTTTCCATCTTTTGCCTCGCACGGTTCAAATTCCATGGTTTTGAGTTTTGAGGAAATGGGATTTGATTTTCCAGGCTATTTATTTATTTTTTGGCAATGGAAACAAATTATATTCCCAATTGTAACAAATTATATTCATTTAATGGACAATTTTCATGTAAAACAAAGTTAAACGAACACCAAAAGATCTAAAATTTCAATATTTTCTACGTGGAAAATTATACTAATCAAACACAATTAATTGACAATTATCAGGAAAACAATTATAGGTAATTCAATCCCATGTAATTCACTTTCTTTTCACCCAAATCTCACTATTGCAATCAAACGAACCCTTAGTGTCAAATTTAGTGTCAAATGGAATATTGAGTTCACCATTTTAAAATACCGAAAATGGAAATAAAAAATAGACGGTACTATCTAACGAGCTTTGAATAGCTTTACGATTACAGTTGAATATTTTCAATTTAAGTGCTTGTTCGGATAAAGTTATAAATTGCATCAATTAAAATTATAACGTGATAAAAATAAGTGGTGAATAAGTGTGTAATAGTTTCGGATCCTAAAAAATGTTTGCTTTAAATTAATATTTGATTTTGACCATTAAATTATAAAGTATTTATAATATTTTCCCCTGTAGGAACTACGAGATCACCCCAATGGGGTCTTTGGCATTCAGGGGTCATGGACCGACTTATTTTCCCTATACTCTAACGTTAGAAAATAAAGAAAATACATGCAAAGAAACAAAATATCCATAGGAAACAAACATGCACTAAGACACGTGTATTTTGCATGTAAATCTAAAATGTGTTCCTTTAACCACGCATTATTCAAAAATCATTATTCCAAGATTCATTTTCCTCAAATAACTCTTAAAACTCTTTTTAATGGTGGTCAAACGGAGACTTGATTTAATTATTCTAAGGACAATTACATTAGCACTAACCGTTTGGTGGGATTGAAATCAAACTTTAGTAAATTTTGATAAAAGTGATAAAATGTGTGATTGAAAAGTTGTAGATCCCATAATATATGTGGTTAAAATTAGTTGTTTAATTTGATTTAGATTAAAATATGAATTTTATTTTATATCAAACGGGACTTGAGAATTTTGTTTGGTGAACCACAATTTTAAATGAATAATGCTGTTTGTACACCAAGTGTACGTACACCTCTGAGACATGAATAGTGTGCGTGAATATTTTATTGTCTGTGGGACCCCCCTCCATGTGAGGGGGTGTAAAAAGATTGTGTGAATGATTATGTACATGTAGCATGATTGATTTTAAATATTTTTATTTAATTAAATAGCCTGAAATAAACTTATGTAAATATGATTTTAATATATTTTTTGCACATAATAATCTATTGTTACACCACAAACATAAATTATTTTCCTCAACAGTGGACGATGCACAGCTTTTTCGTCCACGACGATTTTTGTGTTCCTCTTTGACAGATAATTTTATTTTCTGCACGGTTAATGATGATTCTAACATTTCTGTTTTTCGCAAATAGAAAAGTAAAAGCATGTGCAGGACTCTTTAATCGACCTTCAGAAGTGAAGCCACACGAAATTCTGTGTCTTCATGACCTTCAAAATTGCCCTGACTATAGACCTCTCTGAAAATTAGGTTCACTTAACCAAAAAAAAAAAAAAAAAAAAAAAAAGAAAAAAAAAAACCTGATATGGGATTTGCTTTAATCCTAATAATCCACGGAATCATTGTTATTGAAAAACCAATTTCATTCACAAGATCGCAAATTTTCAGTATTTTTCCATAACTTCAGCCTTAAAGTCCATTATTGCTTTTAATTTCCCAGTCTGTTGAGAGAAAGATGGTGGGTGTTTTACCAAGAATAAGTGCACAACCCCCAAATGTCAATGGCTATAGATCATAAAGAACAGGCCTCACAGGATATCAAAGCCATTTAAATTATCTTTTTGGTAGTAGAGTCTACACGCCTAGCCGCCTTAGCCCGAAAGGCACCACCAGTCGCTATAGATGCCACGTCCATAGCCGCAATCTCAACCTCAACCTCAACCTCAGGCACCAAACTCTTGTGAAACTTGCTCCCCAACACAATAGCCGTGTTCAAATATTATAGTCCAACAACATTTTAATAGATGGTTTGGTGTACTGTGGTGGGCGTTGGGATGGGTTTGGATATCCAACATATGCTAGAATTTTATGTGTTGTACAATGAATCGATAGAATTGTTATCGTATTTAATTTTTAATTGGGTTATGTTATATATATTAGTCAAATTGAGGTGACGTCTTTATTAAAAATATGTTTTAATTGAGGTGAATTTAAAATGTAATGGAACAAAAATAAACTGCGGTGTCAATAAAACCACCTTCAATCTAATTGTTAATATTTGGAAAAATGTAAATTTACTATCTTATTCCTTTAAAATTATCGAGATTGGTCGAGATCTATTTTTTTGGTCAATTAGCGGTCAAATGGACGGAATCAGTCCATCTATCATTTTACTATAATGAAATGAAAGATTTGAGAATGCAGTTGACATAGATGAAAATTTTGGGTATAACCTGCAAAAAATGAAAGATTTAGGACCGTAGTTACAATTATTCCTAAAAATTAAGAATAAATATGTGATTAAAGTTAATTATTGATATAAATTTTAAATTTTTATTACCTTTTTAAGCCTTTAAGGTAGGTATAATTTACCTAAAAATAATCGAACTGTTAATAGTTATAAGTTACTTTTGGCCTTGCACAACGCGCGCACAATATAAAAATCGTTGCCTGGGGTATTGGGATATGATGTTGGAACTCATTACTTTTGGCTAAGACTCTTTGGAACATCCAATGTAAAAATGATACCTTATGGGTTAGATGGATAAATCCTGTTTTCCTACATGGTTGCAATATCTGGGAGTAGTACGAAGGAAGAAAAGATAACTCCCCATTGATTAAAAGGCTGCTGGAATTAAGGGGCATATTGCAGTGACTGGGGATAGCCGTGTGGCTGGACAGACACGGCAGCCTGTGCATGGACGCAGTCACGCAGGCTGCCTAATGCTTAGGACTTGACGCAGATACCTAGGAACATGGGGACTGAAAGACGGGTACAGGGGGCAACATATGGAAATGGGCAGCCTGAAAATCTCCCTCGGCTACCACTTAGTGGACACGGACAAATTCATGAGCAAACTGGACAACGCCGGTTGACTACCTGGGGTATTTCTGGCAGATTTTGTATAACAAACAACATATGAATTTTTCAGAAACAAAGGATTGAAGAAGGCCTGGCAGGTACTATATGGAATGCTTCAATTACGCCCAAACGTGCATTTATTTTATGGCTACGAGTGCAGTCCAAGCTTCTTACCAAAGACAAACTATCGTTTTGGATATTGATCAGAATTGTTGCTTTTGTAATGGTGGTGTGGATACGGAACAACACCTATTTTTTGCGTGCCATTTTAGTGCTTCGGTTTGGGAACAGATTCGAGGATGGCTTGGTATTAGACGCACTATGTCTACACTTCCAAGTGCTTTGAAATGGATGAAAAATGAGGTCCGAGGGACATCTTGGCATAGTAAGACAAAAAAGATTGCACTTGCTAGTACCGTTTATCATTTATGGACGGCACGAAACAGGAAATTTTTTGAATGACTCAATGCACAAGTTCAGAGTGTTGTTAGACGGATTAAAACACACGTACATGTTTTAGTTCTTTACGAGTCTTTAGCGCTAGTTGAGTAACTTGTGTTATGATTCTCCTTTTGCCCGGGTATGCCCGGAGTATTTGTGTTCACTCGATCATTTGTCTTGTGATTCGCTCGGGAATGTCCGATGTATTTGTATATAAGGGCCTGTTTGGGCCAGATTAAAATTCGATTTTAATCCAAGTCAAAGTCAAACAATCAATATCAACCACATCTTTTATGAGTTTCACATCTTTTCAACCACACATTTCAAAAACTTCTATCACAATCCACTTTGCCCCTGTTTGACCCACATTAAATTTTTCATTCTCATTCTTCTACTCATTTTTAACCACACATTTTTCAATAAAATAATATTTTCCATCACATCAATAACTTTTCATTTTTTTTCAACCACACATTCTCCATCAATCTATTATTCCAAAATACATTCTTCCAAAATAATGTGGCTCAAACATACCCTTAGTTATAGTATTTTTTTTTTCAAAACAGTCCATCGAGTCTATAGCCCCTGTTTGAGTCATATTAAAAATTTAATTCTCATTCTTCTACTCATTTTCAACCACACATTCTTCAATAAAATAATATTTTCCATCACATCAATAACTTTTCATTTTTTTTCAACCACACATTCTCCATCAATCTACTATTCCAAAATACATTCTTCCAAAATAATGTGACTCAAACACACCCTTAAAATCTGATTTTAATTTATACCAAACACCCACTAAGTTTTGACCTATATAATTCGATTAAAAAAAAGCCATTGCCCACATTTTTGCCGGTATCGATTAGAACCAAGAAACCCTATCACCCGATTCTGACCGTGAACCCCCGCAAATCTTTCTGTCCTGTCAAATGATAAATAATGGAAATCCCTCTCTGCATCACTCCACTTGTACTATTTGGATTTCTCCGTATATGCAGACAGATTTCAGTTGTAATTAGGATTTTCTTATTTTTCATTTTTGTAACACTCAGTTCACGTGAATTTCACTGTTAATAAAGGAATATCTTCTTTGTTTCCTTTTGAATTTGATGCGGTGTATGTGATAACACAGCGTTATTTATGAGTACTTGGATTTAGTGTCAGTATTTTTGTGATTTGTAATGAAAATGGAAAGTTCACGGAGACCGTTTGGCGGATCGCTGTCGAGAGAACGGGGATTAAAGAAACCCAGGCTCACAGAGGAATCTGCTGCATCTGATCTTGGCGCCAATGGCCGGAGAAACAGCATTTCCGGGGGTGCCGAGTTTCTTCAACGACCGATTGGTGGCGGCTTAGGATTCCAGGAAGACCGGGACTCTGAGAGCAGTGATTACATGCACGCGCGCTACCAAAACCAGCAGCAACAACAGCATCAGGAACTTGTGACCCGATACAAGACTGGTTTAGCTGAGCTGACTTTTAATTCGAAACCAATAATTACAAATTTGACCGTCATTGCTGGGGAGAATGTGCATGCTGCCAAGGCAATTGCAGCCATTGTTTGCGCAAATATTCTCAAGGTGATTGTAGTTTTTCACTTGCAACTAGTATTTCTTATGTTACTGTAACTGTATTGTAAAATTACAGACATAATATATGGCAAAGACCTGAAATTGTAAATACTGCACGATTACTAACTTATGTTGTACACCAAAAATATTGGTGTCCTTGTTGAAGATGTGGTGGTATATTTGTGTATATGAAATGCAATTTTTCAGCAACCTGTGCTTTTGCAATGAAATTCATCTTGAAAGCTGTGGATTCTACAAAGGTTTGCCTGGAACTAATCTACCAAAAGACATGGGATGATGCCAACCCAAGACTTGATCAATAATTAATTAATCTCCAACTTTTCATATTTCTGCTCCCGTGGTACCATTTTTTTTTCTATTTCTCTCACCTGCAATATTGTCGTGGGGGCTAAAATGTTGCCTTTTTTGTACATTTGAAATTGCTGGTAAAGATTCATGGTGATTTTGCTGTCACACGTTTATCATGGTATTTATGCTCTATGGAAAAATGAATTTGGAGGTGATATAGTAGTCTATAGGCTGATGGAATCACACGTGGCCCTGCCACTTTATTTTTAGACATCATTTTCCTAGGGCCACTTTATTTTTAGACATCATTTTCCTAACTGTATGATCTGTTAAGAATCTGTGAAGATAATCATTCTTTATGCGATGTATGACAAACACCGTTAGTGTTGTGCATAATTGAATATCCCAATTAATGCTTAGGTGGAAGTATTAATGCATATGTCTGGTAGTGTTGAGACGCGTGTTTGGTGCTGACGAAATACTGAATTCCTTTGTGTTTTATCGGAGAAAAGTTATTCAAACATGTTAATTTCGAGTTTGTTGGATATGGAACCCGCAACTCTGTTATTATCTAGAGTAGTGCCAAGTTTGTTCTAGAATAGGAAGTGGCTGTAAGATCCCTGCCACCTTACGTGTTGCAATATACAGTCTTCCGCCCTTTCCGCTGCACTTTCAGCTATTGTTCTTGAGACATGGTCTGGTCTGGCTCATTATTTCATTCTTCTTCTTCTTCTTCTTCTTCTTTTTGAAGATGGTGCTGAAACTTGTGTGGTAAAGCACAATAATTCGTTCTGGTCTCAAGAAGCGGCATTGACCCCTGTAGAAGTGGTAGTTAATGGCTTTTGATATTAGATAAGATTGGAGTGGCAAATGGGCGTGTGTATGGATTTTAGTGTGTTTATAAACTGAATATCGGGTTATAGATAGAACCATTTTTAGGTAAAAGGTCATGAAGTGACTTGGTAATTTGATTTCATTGCTTGAAGGGATGTCATGAGTGGTGAAATTAAAAATCCTTCCAAATTGGTTTATGATACATGCCAGATAATGTTGAGCATTTTCAAGTTTTCAACTGCAGCATCATTTCTTCCTTATGGAACAAAATTATCTATCAGACAGAATGGAGTATTTCATTTATTACTAATACGAGCAGGAGCTTATGATTCTCCTTTTCTATGGAAAATGGGAAAATCTATCATGTGAATTACTCCATGGTTTCCTTGTGAGAATCTTTAAAGGGTCGAGAAGCATTCGGGGAACTTCGAATGGTTGGAATCTGGTGCTTTTTGTACACTTTTCATCACCCTCTTTGACATCTGGTTTCAATAAAATATCTAGTATTAATTATTTTGCACGACCTTGTTAATTTGTTAAATCTTTTACTCTGCTTTTCTTCATTCTTTTATATAGCATATTATGAGCATGTTTGGCTAAGCTTATAAGGTGTTTGAATTAGCCAAGCATGCTATATATTTTTTAATTAGTATGCCATATTATGAAATATCTGCTTATGCATAATGTCTGATTCTGGAAAAATGTTTACAGGTTCCGAGTGAGCAAAAGCTGCCATCTCTATATCTATTAGATAGTATCGTGAAGAATATAGGGAAGGATTATATTAAACACTTTGCTTGCAGATTGCCTGAGGTCAGGCCACCTTTACCTTTAGATATACTTTAGGCATTATGTTATTATGACTTTGTCTATTTTGTTGATCCTTCCTGAAGAAATTAAGATAAAATTTGGCTTTGAACCTGCTTTCTCATTTTCTGTAGCCATTGGAAGTTATTCCTTCATACTTCATCTATTCCTTTGATTGTCTCTTTCTGTTGAATTTTTAGGTCTTCTGCAAGGCATATAGACAGGTTGAATCTTCAGTACATCCTGGTATGCGGCATCTTTTTGGAACCTGGAAGGGGGTCTTCCCCCCTCAGCCACTCCAGATGATTGGGAAAGAACTCGGAATAGCCACCACTGTTAGTGGACCGTCTTCAGGAACGTCCAGGCTTAATTTACAGGCACAACGCCCTGGACCGAGCATTCATGTAAATCCCAAGTACTTAGAAGAAAGAAATCGTCTCCAGCAGTCCTCTGGGGTGAGGAACTTCTGTCATCTTTATCATTATCATTATTATAACTATGATTACAACCACTGGTTAGTATAAGTTCTTATATCTTTCACCACTTTAGGAAAAGATTTTGGCGGTATCATTCTAACATCTGAGTACCTACTTGCTTATATATTGAGTTCAACTTTCTGCAACGTTCCTGAGGATCGTATGATAGCTTACTTTTCGATGTCAATGACTCAATACCTAATCCTCCGCAATTAAGTGACATATTTGGTTTTGGGACTCTGCGAGTTTAGTATTTGATTTTTGGGTTTAAATACCAAAGAGATTAATGATTGTATAATAATGAATTAAGAATGGTGGATATAGTTCTTGTGGGATACATTAAGACCTTGGGGTATGTTAGGAATTTTTATAGAACTCAAACACAAAAGTATACTGAGAAGCCGGGGTGAGTTTCCCCGATGATGTCGTTTTCAAGCGAATTACAGGTTTTCCTGGTGTTATGGAAAGACGGTATTATTCTGGATAACCTTTTCGTAATCATGCAGGTCATTTTCTTTTTGTTTTAACAATATATAGTAATGATAACTTTGTCATTAATCATGCAGGCCATTTACTTTCTGTTTTGACAATGTATAGAAAATTTGTTGGATTTGTAAGCTGTTTGATTTCACCTGTCGTACCCTAAATGCAAGTTGTTCACTGTTTCCTTATTCATTGCCACTGGTTTGCCTATAACTTATTACATCACTTACATGATTTTTCTGGAACTTTTTAAAGAAATTTCTCTTGAGAATATGTTATCACACAGTATTTTCTTGAAACGTTTACAAGCAGGCCCTTGTCTTGCTTATTCCTTGGCTGACTAGTGTACTTGAAAATATGAATATCATGTTAGCTTGAAGTATTCTGTGTTTGTGAATATGTTCTGCTAAAATCTATTCTTGCAAAAGTAATTTAGGTCCTGAATTCTGCTTATTGCTGAATCTAGATAAGCACAGGCTTTAAATGAAACGCATTAGTATAAACAGTTGTCTTTTCTCCGTTAGTATGGTTAAGATACCAGAAATCTATCTTTGATCTTCCATTGCTTTATAGATATCATTATTACTCTTTAACTCTTGAAAACAATTCATAATGTCTCTTCTAAGGAAATAATCTCACATGCATGTTTTGTGTTCTCTGTGTTGATCTAACATGATGAAGGCAAGGGGGGTGGACACTGATGTCAATGAAACCATGGTAAACTTATCTGAGGATGTTGAAAGACTGGAAAATCCAACCAGTGTTTGTTCAGGAAGACCATCGGCTGATCTGTACACTAAGGTGCATGTAAAAAATATGACCTCGAGATTTTCTGTGCTACACTTATCACTATCTATGTTTGTAATTACTCTAAACTTGCAGAATGTTCATCATCCTGACAAAAATTCAAGTGTAACATCTGGAGATTCTGAATATAGTTCTGATGTATCACGAGTTTCTGGAATAGGATTGGGCATAGCTACTGAAAAACATAAAGAACAAGGATTTGAAAAGCACTGGTATGAAATTGGTAGTAGCGATGTAACAGAAAAAATATCCAATCAAAAGAACAGTCTTGACACGAGGCATGGTTTTCAAAGTTATCCTTCCCATAAATCTGCAAACTCTGGCTCACAGATGCAGCTAAAGCATTACTTTGCCAATAGAAGCAGCACTGGGGTGAATAGAAGTGGGAAGAAATCTGAGGAACAGGAGTATGTGTGGGATGATACGAACTCAAGAGCCACCGACTTTGGTTCGGATGATATCTCAGCAAAAGATCTCTGGATGCCTGATGATTCTGAAAGATTGGTAAGTTCTATGGAGGGCCAGTGAATAGTTAATACAGTAACATATGTGTAGAAGACAATGAAACACACAATTTCTGTGTGAATTAAATTATTCATTCCTGTATACATGATTTTATATACAACCGAGAGTTACAGTCTGTAAAAGGAAGATAATCCCCTAAGTAAGGAAACATAAATTATCCTACTTAACTATGGAAACAATTAAATATGGTACACAAATCATTCCAAAATCAATCCCTAATCAAATCCCTTCATTCGGGTTTCTACAATATGATACTCTTGCCACCGATCTGGTGTTTTGTGGGAAAATCCCTATTTGGAATACTAGTAGAACATCAAGAGGATTTTCTTAGCTGTATTTTTATTTACAAGTTTGATGTCCATTTTGGTCCCAATTATCTTCTGATTATTTTATATTTTGTCAAACACGATAGTCCAAATGGCTTACCATTTGGGATTATAACTATAATTACCTTCTCGGGAAAGTTTATTGCTTTGTTGTTCATTGATTGGGTTCTCTTAATTTAGTCAGGGATTATTGCATTGTAATAGGCGCTTATTTTGTCCATATATCGCTAGTATACAGCTGATTGATCCTTCTGTTTTGCATGTGGTTCGTGCAGGATTCAAAGAGCCATCTCCAAAGACCACGAAGTATACATGATCCTGGGGCAAGGCTTGATGATGAAGCTTCATCTGATTCTCAATCTACAGAACAGAGTCAGGCTGTTCCTGGGGCTCGAATGCCATCATTGTGGTCTCATGAGCCACATGCACCTGAAAAGACGAGGCCTTCACATCCAAGTAGAAATATGTCTGGTCATTCTGAGGGATATCCAACCCCCTTGAGTGGGATCTCAACTTCTGCAAACTCAATGGGCAAGGCATCTTTTCAATCACAGACGCGGCCAGTTCATCTTGGAGCTCTAAGCTTTAAGTTTTCAAGCAATCCTATGTCGGATGTCCCGATATCTATATCACAGCGGCAGATCTTGGGAGCTGTGTCACCCTTGGCACAATCACCCATGCACCAGCATCCCTCATCACCTTTCATCTCGGCAAACAATCCCAATCAACTACTTCACAATCTCGCAGAGCATGATCTACAACCTACTGTGAATCACTCAAATTCTGGAAGATCAGATTTTTTGGGAAAATTATATGTAGGGCCCCACAATCAGGTTTCTGAGGATTCTCTGCACAGGTCATCTCGGGATGCTAACTCACAGAGATTGCATCCCCCAAGTTTAAAGACTTCGTCTCCTGTGATTCCTCCACTTCGACAAAGGCACCATGTTCCATCCCCACACCATTTAAAGCCAGAATTCACAGAGTATGAATCTTCTAGTGAAAGTCGGAAGTCATCACTGCCTGAAATTTCAGGTTTGGAGAATCACTCAATTATGGGAAATTTCTTATCTGACCCATCAAATCCTCTTACAGTGGACTTCCCTGGACAATCAAGTACCAGCAGTTTGTTGGCTTCTGTACTGAAAAGTAGAATACTTGATAGTAGTTCTATCATGGAGAGCTCATCTAACCCCAGTTCTCAGGATGTTGATTTCGTGCCAGCACAGTTAGGTGTTCAACCTCCTTTACCAGGTGGCCCTCCTACCCACTTAATGTCCTCTCCACCATCGCATGGAAGCACATCGGTTCTAACCTTCTCTTGTGAAAAGGTAGAATTGCCTCCCTTGTCCCCTGGACAGCCTCCGTTGCCTTTAGCAGGTAGTAGCTCAGTACAAATAACCCGTGCAATGAGTGAGGCCTCTAATCCAGTATCTCGTCTTTTGAGCTCATTGGTTGCAAAGGACTTGATTTCTGCATTGAAGACAGAGTTGTCAAATTCTATGCCACTCGAGGTAGCTGCTCACCCTCAGGATCGAGGTGTTGGGATTGCTAGTATTAGTTATGTTTCTTCTCCAGTTGTCATACTGGAACAGCTTTCATCTACAGCAGATGAGCTGTCATCGACGAAGTCAGCTGCTAAGTCCTCTGACAGCTTATCTCAGTCCACTGCATCAAAGATAAAAAATCTTATTGGTTTTGAGTTCAGGCCAGATTTAGTTCGAAAGTTACATCCAGCTGTCATTAGCGAACTTCTTGCTGATCTGCCACATCACTGCAGCATATGTGGTCTCAGACTTAATCTTCAAGAACAACTTGATAGACACTTGGAATGGCATGCATCAAGGATTCCAGTGCAGAACCCTTCGAAGAAGACTTCAAGGAGATGGTACACCAATTCATTTGATTGGGTTGCTGGAACTGGTGGCTTCCAACCAAGCGATAGCACCTCAGGCCTGTTGGGAGGTTCAATTATAACACTGGATAGCAGTGAGCAGATGGTCCCTGCAGATGAAAGTCAATGTGCATGTATACTGTGTGGTGATTTTTTTGAAGACTTTTACTGTCAAGAAATGGACGAATGGATGTTCAGAGGAGCTGTTTATGTGACTATCCCATCTTCAGAGGCGAGGGGTACTAGTACTACAAGTGACAGTGCTGATCCAAGTTCTATAGTACATGCTAGATGTGTAACTGACGATTTTGTTTGTGATTTCAGAATGGGCAGAGATGTAAAAGTGGTCAGTATTTCTCGTTCTTAAGAATAGGCATCTTTTTTAATGTTTTAGGAAATACACCAGCAACTTTATTTTAGCATCTAGTACAATATGGCCGTAATGCTTCAGAGGGTTGAATGGATAGTTAAAACTAGTTTTATCTGGCTAGACCTGCTTTGATAAGAGCGACTTTTGGAATTTTTTATTTTTATTTTGTCAATGAATCTGAGATTAGGCACTCTGCATCCTTATTAAAACCTATATTCCGATTGCTTCAATATTTTTAGTTCATTCACGCAGTAGGAGTAGATGCCATGTTGTTATTTTAGTTAGTGAAAGTACTTGTGCATGTTAATTTGGGGGACAACCTGGGGTTGATATTTGTCTCTGCTCATGGATCTTTTTCATACTGAAATATGCAGGATTTTGTAAAAACAGATGGAAATGCTTGATTTGAATTTTTCATGTACCTTCGACCAAAAAATTTCTTCAATTGATATTATTTATTGCTCAAAAGAAACTGTCGAGACTTTCAATGCGACAACATCTTCTTATTATTCAAAATAAAATTTTTTTTTTTTTCCTGTGGTGAAAAAGAAGAGAGTCGTTCATTTGAGCCAACAAATTTGTTGTGCACGTATATTGGTCATTTGTGTGCATCCGGCTATATGTGTGTGTATGAATTGGAAAATGATCATTGTTTTAAAAGTTCCCGAGGCTTATGCCTTCCTCGAGCGCCTCAAAGCTTACACTTTGAGTGCCATTTGTCAAGAGTTACGACTTGTATTACTGAGGTCAGTGAGGTGCATCCATCAAGGCGTAACTATAATTTTGCAATTCTGAAAATTTTAGAACTATTTTATAGGTAAGCTTACGCCTTAGAATGCATCAAGGCTTAAACCTCGTCTCACGAAGTCAAAGGCTTGGGTTCATTTTTAAATCATTGCAAACAACTATTAATATGGTAACCAAGGAATTCTAACCTGAGATAAAATACATTTACAATATCAGTTCATTTCTTTTGTACTTGTTTACTAATTGGACTAGTATTAATCATTTTATTCATGTTTAAAACATGATGCTTTGAAATAAAGTTTGCTGAAATTACGCATTAAATTTCTGATAGTAGATCCATAATAAAAAAAGTGCTTGTGACTGAACAAAGAAACTAGATGGCGAGTACCTGATCAAATTGATCAGGTCATGTAGTGACAAGGTTCCGAGTATATTGATATTTCCTTTATTCTAGTTAATGATATGACGAGGAAAAATTACTAACAAGTATTGGGGGGGAGGGGGGAGTTATAATAGTGTCAAATTTGTGAGATACTGCAATAATTTTGTTTATATAGAAAATGTGTTTTATTTGAGAAACTTCGTATTAAGTACTTGCAATAGAAGGGACAAATAATTATGTTTATAGCATGACATGAGAATGGACTTAGGAATTTGTAATTCTTCTGCATATATTCTGGTTAATACGCGCTTTTGCACTCTGCCTATTCCATTTTTTCTTGCATGCACTTTGTTTCCCTCGTATCTTCAGTTTACTGGAAAGTTTATACTGGTTTCTGGTTGATGCTTGATTCTCTCTCATCTTGATTTGCAGGAAAAGGTCGTGTAATTGTATCCTTGCAGGAGTAAGGTCGAGAAGGTAGCAAATATTTTGTGTTCACTATTTATAGCCTTTGTGAGTCGACCCCAAATTGAACGGGGATAAGACTTAGTAATTTTTTGTTGTTGTTGTTGTATTCATAGCCCATATGCTGTGCATCTTGACTGTACCTGCGCAATGCCATGGTAGTGAAGCCAACAGACGTTTTTACATGTTTACATTTTGGAACCTAATGCTATGATCATTGCCAATGGTTTTGCACCTTCTTGTAAGCCGGTGTCTACTACTTACACATGTTTTAGGATTCTTTTCTTTGACTTCACAATTAAAGAAATATTAGATTTCAGATTTACGTCTGTTTTTCACTTTTGCTCGAGTGATATTTCGGGTTGATTCAAGCATTATTGCTAGCAACATGATTAAAGCCTTCGAGCAGTATGTTTCTTCATGTTTAAAGTCTTAAAAGTGCTCCTATGCACTCATTGTCATTGTTTATTTTAAGTTTGGAGATCTCACATGTAAATTTTCCTTTTTAAATATTTACGAGTTCTTATTAAACAGGCCAAATTTGTTTGAAGATGCAAATTAAGAAAACAAAAACCAAAAACCAAAGACAGAAAAACAAAGCTCTTGTTTTAGATGTATAAACTTTTAATTTAACTTGTAATGGTGCATACAAAGCAGAAATACCATGTATCGGGATGGTTTAGGTCTCACTAGGCATGTCAAAGTGGCTCGCCGACTCGAGAAAAGCTTGAGCCTGCTCGTGTCACAGGCCATTTTTGGTCCGGACAAGTTGAATTTACAAAAAAATTTAAAATTAAAATTTAAAAAAAAAAAATAACTGCCTGCCTGCGTTGCAGACAGTTGCCTGCACATGTATACTATTAAAACAAAAGGAAAAAAGAACAAGCCGGCTCGGTTCAGGTCCAGCTCGTTGACACCCCTAGGTCTCATTGTCTTTAATTATGAAAAATTGATGTCAAGTTTTTTATAAAAGTATAAATTAAACCTCTACGATAGAATGTTGAATCGTTAAATTTAAAATTATACAGTAATTACAAGTTGTGAGTTTTATGAAATGTATAGATAATAAATAATTAGTTGTTGTGACTGCTAAATGTATGAATAAAAGGAAAATATATTCGATACAAAATAATTAAAATATAATCACTTTCCAACATATCTTTCAGTCCGCCTATGGCTCTAATTTTCGAATATTTAGCAATTTACATTTAGATCTTATTAATTCGGCACTGAGAATTTTAATATTATTAAATAATTAAAATGTTTGTGGTCTAAGCTTCCAACAAGTTGAGATGGCCGAGTTGGTCTAAGGCGCCAGATTAAGGTTCTGGTCCGAAAGGGCGTGGGTTCAAATCCCACTCTCAACATAATTTTTGATTCACTGGAAATCTGGGACGGTTCATTGAGCCGATCTCCTCCCACTTGACTTGCCTCTGCTTGTTGCTGATACTGTTGTGGGTAAATAGCAAGTTAGCAAAGGTCCCCCAACTACATATTATTTTTGGCAGTATCACAGTCAATAATATATCTTAGGGAAAATTGCAACCACAGTACCAAATCTTTCACTTTTTTGCAGACTTTGCCCAAACCTTTGATTTGTGCCACCCACGGTACCAAACCTTTCAAAATGTAGCAGCTGAAGTCCAAATGGATGGAAACCAATCCATTTGACCGTTAGTTGACCAAGAATAGTAGATTTGACCAAATTTTAAAAGGGTAAAATGGTAAGTTTACAATTTTAATATAAAATAATTATAATAATTAGAAAAAGAAAAACAAAACAAAACATTCATGTTCTTCTTCTTCTTTCTTCCACTTGTCGGTGTCGTGCTTCACCACTCTTGCTTTTAGGGCTTCCTCTTCCTCCGATGTCCACTTCACTTTCTAATTCCCCATTTTACCCCTCCCAAATCACAAAAATTAAGTACACCTCGCCGCTATTAGCAGTCCGGCGGAGGACTGATTTGGAATTTCGGTGGGTAGCGACGGAAAGTCGAATAATTTTCTAAGATCAAATACAAAAACTATTGATTATTCAGAAATTTTACAGAATTTGGAAAATGAAGTGTGTTTATGTGCGAGCGAAATTTTCGAGGGGGAAAGCAGATAAATGAACTTCAAATAGTTGCATTTATACTCGTAAAATCTTAGGACGTGAACTTTACTATCATCTAAATCGATGCTAAGCATATATCATTACTCTTATTCATATACAAACCCACAAATCAAAAAATTCTCAGCAGCTCATGGTATATGTCTAAAGACTAAAAATTTGTGGGTATACCTTGATTTGTAGGTAGGAGACGAGCAGATATGTGACAAATTTAAAAATTTTTCCTACTTTTTAATCACACATTCTCTAAAAAATACTATTCACAATTATGTTTTTAAAATTTTAAGGACGTCAAACGAGGGCAAAAGTCAATAATTAATTGTATCGACATATTTCATGAGACTCACAACTTTTAATCATACATTTACTTGAAAAAAAAAAAAAAGGACTTCCCAATTCATAAAATTAGAATTTTGGAACGTATATAAATCAGGATTCTAATTCTTGAAGAGATATATCTAAAAAGTTCATAATGTTAGGATGACTTTTAAATACTACACATGGATAGTCAACATGCAAGTTTGAAGTAAACTCATTTCATATCTCCGTATCCGAGAATCGACAAACTTGACTCCGTCTTGCGCACAAAATATTGGCCTTGTTCATCATTTTCTTTTGAAGGTTTTGTTATCAAAACATTTTCTTGCCCTAAAATTCTCTCACCAAATTCTTTTTTGAAATAATCCGTTGGTTGGTTGACTGTGGAATTAAGGAAGTTGGTTATTTTAAAAGTAATCACTATTTTTCTATTAATATAAATTATTTTCACCTCTATTGGTAAGTAAAAAACAATTTTTTGATTATGTTTAAAACTATATGTTACTTACTTTTATACTTAAAACAAAAACATGCTCACACATGAAGATGTACAACTTCTCTAATTTTTACAAAGAGAACAACGATGATCAATACGAGTGACAAATTCATTTTTGATAGATATTGACAAATTCATTACAAATGAAGTTTCATTTTCGTGATTCAAGGTAATTTTTTATTTAACTTGGCAAATTTATCGCTCTATTTCATTTTTGATAGATATTGACAATCGATCAAATGGATCTATATCTTTTCGTGAAAATAAAATATGAGTATAGATATCAAAATCATGATCCAATTGTTATATCAATTTGATCAAAAGGTGGTGCTTTGTGGATAATAGCTGGTTCTCAATTATACTTATTTATGCTACAATATTTAGTTAGTGCTCCCCACTCGTCATTCCAATTTCCGAATAAAAATAAATATTTAGTAATAGTTAAGTATATAGAAAATACCTACATGGCAACGTAGTGTTGAGATGGCCGAGTTGGTCTAAGGCGCCAGATTAAGGTTCTGGTCCGAAAGGGCGTGGGTTCAAATCCCACTCTCAACATTTGTAGTTGTTTAATATTTTAATGCTTCATTGAATTTTGGACCGACCATAAAGCCCAATATTTGGATGCTGAATATTTTTTCCAAATCCCACACATAGCCCTTGTTTAGCATTTTTTGTGATCCGTAGAATTTTAGACCAGGCCACAAAGCCCAATATTTGGATGCTGATATTAATATTTGAGGAAATTACAAAAAACTAGGTATTTAAGTTTTCAAATTCAAAACTCGGAGTGAAGTTTATTTAATCAAAAATCAGGTATTAATTGAATTATTAATTATATTAACCTAAATCACTCACTCTCACACACTCTCTCTCATCCTCATCTTCACCTGTCTCTTTCATCTTCACGCGTCTCTCTCATCTTTCACTCCCTCTTAATCGGCGGCATCCTCTTCACCGGCGGAAGCGATATCTGACGAACTGAGTACCGTCGTGCGCAGCCCCAGTCGTAGCTATAGTGCGGAGATCTGAAATTTTCTGGCAGTGCTATCTTCTTTTTCTTGCACCATAGACCAGCCTTCTCCTCTCTCTCTGTCGGCAGCCCAACCTCGCACCACCACTGCGATAGAGCACCTCCATAGACGGTGTGAGGGTCATCGATCAAAACCACCCCGCTTGCAGTAGCGTTGTGCCGCCATGTTGTTGAGATGATTTTGGGAGTGAAGATGGCGGCCACGCCAGATTTGGCTGATTTTTGTTTGTTGTTGGTGGTGGTTTCCATGGTGTGGTGATGTTTGAGTGGTTTTAGTGGCGATGGTGGATTGGGCTGCTGATGGTGGATCTAGAGTTGGTGGTGATGGATTTGGCCGTGGCGATGGTGTGCTCTGCGTCCTGATTTGGTAGCTGTGCTATGGTGATGAGGTGAGGTGGTGGTAGTGGTGGATCTGGCGTGACGTTCTGCCATGTGCCGATTTGTTTGAGATGGTGGTAGTGTTTCTGGTGGCGACGTTGGCAGTGGTGTTGATTTGTTTGAGGTGCGGTGAACGGTGGTGGTACATTTTGAACGTGGTGGTGGATCTGTGGTGGGATTGGAGGCTGATTGGAGGTGCGATTTGGCAGCGTCGAGAAAGTTCGTGTGGTGGTGGTGGTGGTCTGTGAGATCTGCGAGAAGTGAAGTAGTTCTGTGAGATGAGACGATAGTTGTTCTGTAGTTGTGTGCAGTGGTTTTATTGGTGGCGGTGGCGGCGGTGGTGGATCTTGGTGTTGGTGGTCACAAGTTGGTGGTTGGTGGCGGTCACAGATTATTTGGTCGTTTGTGACAATTAAATTGGTTAATTTATGACCAATAAACAATATGTGACCAATGAAAAAGATAAATCGTGACAAAAAAAATAATGTGTGACCTAAAAAATTGTTAATTTGTGACCGATAATTTGACAATTTATAACTGTCTCTCAAGTTGTAACTTATAATATTTATGATTTGTGACCGATGAACAAATCGTGACTTATAAAATTTCTGAACTATGACCGTAAAATAATTTGTGAC
>CAIGRT010013113.1:0-22300 GCA_903798405.1 Fraxinus platypoda
AAAAATTTGGGGGGGGGGGGGTCCGGGTCCCCCCCAGGACCTCCCCTAGCTCCGCCAGTGCTCTCAGGTCAAAACTTTTTTGTTACGTTTTTTCTCTTATGAGTTTGAAGAGAAATTCATGTTCAAGAAAGTCTTCCAATTACTCTACAAACTGTCTATTGTTTGTTGTTAAACGGTTCTGGTGCTTACAGCTTACAAATGTTGACTATTTATGTTTATGAGAATGGACTTTCTTTCTATGCTTCCTTTCCTAAAAGTGCCGTACGAATGGATGGAATTCTTCCAGGAGGGAATGCTGTGCTTCTTTATGCTTCAAAGTGTAATGACATAAAAACAGTTGTAAATATTGCTGGACGTTATAATCTAAGGAGAGGAATTGAAGGTCGCTTGGGTAAAGACTTCCGAGAGAAAATTGAGCAAAATGGATTCATTGATGTTAAAAATAGAAGAGGTACGTATTATTTATTTTTCACTGACACGCCTTCATTGTATTTTGCCCAATTTTGTCAATTTTAGTGCCAAATACATCAGGATTGCAATAATGCTTTAGAAATTTCAGTTTCCTTAATTACCCGACCTTTTTTTTTATACATAGATTAGTGAGATGTTTGACAAAGAGGATTGGATGCAACTGAAAAGTAAAGTTGCAATCGTGTTTGGTAAACTATTCAGTTTACAAATCACTAGAAGGATTCACATGCCGTGTCTACCCTTTTTGTAGGGAAGATTGAATATCGTGTGACTAAGGAAAGTCTGCTTGACCGTCTAGCAACTGATACTCATGCTGCATGTCAATCCATCCATCCAAGCTGCAGGTTCGGAAAGACATTGTTAGTTTAAAGAATTATGTTAAATGTACATTCCATGGATTACATCTTGTTTGACATTGTGTGGGAGTTCAAAGTGTTGGGTGGGAAATTGTGTATTTTTTTTAAAATAAATCTGTCCAATCGTGTGTCACCACGTGGCACGATGTAAAAAATGATGTAAAAAAAAAAAATGTACATGTAGCATGATTGTGATTTAAATTCTAGTCTTTCCTGTTCTTAGTACAATAACGATGCATCAAAATATTCATGCTTATATGAACTTTTGCATATACATACTTTGTACAATCAATAAGATTTTAATTTCTTTTTATTCTTGAATATTGTGCATTACTTTCAAGTCTAACTTACCAAACATGCCAGCAGGGTATTAACAGTTCATGGTACGTTGGATGAATTTGTACCAGTTGAAGATGCAATGGAATTTGCCAAATATATACCAAATCATAAGTTACAAATTGTTGAAGGAGCTGATCATGAATACACTTCACATCAAGACGAATTGGCTTCTATCGTGCTGGATTTTGTGAAGACAAGTCTATATAAAGGCAGGTGTGTTCCTAAAACATCATCGTCTTGTACAAAAACTGATAAATTAATTGATTCACGCCTTTGATTCTTGAATGTATGTGAGCAAAAATATTGAATTGCACATAAACTTGAATGACAACAGATTATGGAGTCTTTCGTTTGTGTATGTAAACATTTAAACACGAAAAGCATCAATGCTCGTGTTCTAATCCCCATTTGAGTGATTCACATTCGATATCATTATTTGTGAGTATAGCATTAAGATGACATCTTGATTTCATAAAAATATAAAGAGAAAAGTAAGAAAACAAAATTATGTGATGTGGTTTTTTCATTTGGCCCATGATTTAATCTTGGGAATCACAACTTTTTACTTTGAAATCAATGTGTTTATCTAGAAGAAAGAGTGTGTGTTTATGGAAGACGAAGAGAAACGGAACATTCTTAACAATGACAAATGTTTTCATCTTCGGTTACTAAACTTTCAATAGAATATTAATTAGGTTATTAAATTTTAATTTATCGCAATTTGGATATTGAACTTGAATTTTAGTTCAACTTCCACAACTCCATCACATTCCGTCACTACAGTCTCACAAATCAATAGAAACTTCTTAGCCGACAATCATGTTATAATCAACCTCCCACGTAATCGTCATGTGACACCTTCGTATTGAAAACGATAGACTGAAATTTATGAACAATATCTTTAAATTTAAAAGATTAATTGATATTTTTTTATTTTACTCTTTAATGACACTGTATGGTAAGGTGACAATGCATCGATTACGTGGATGATTCATTGTAGTATTATTGTCAATTATACTCCATCACATTCCGTCACTACCGTCTCTCAAATCAATAGAAATGTTTTAGTCGGCAATTATATTGTAATGATTTTTTCACATAATCGTTATGTAACACCTTCAAAATGAAAATGATAGACTGAAATATATATACAGTATCTTTAAATTTAAAAGATTAATAGACATATTTTATTTTACTCTTTAATGATGTAGCATAGTGGTAAGATGATATGTCATGCATCGGTTATATGGATGATTCATTGCAGTATTATTGTCAATTGAGTAATTTTCAACATTTTAGGAGACGGCACGTGAGGTAGTTGTAATTTTAGTGACCTAATTACAATAAATAAAAGTTTAGTGGCTGAATTGAGATGTTTCTTAAAGCTCAGTGAGCCCAGATGAAATTTACCCACGAATGTTCCACCTCACCTCTAGCTTTACGTTTGATATCTGATTATGAGGCATGGGTTTGATAAGAATTACTATATCGGATCATTTTCTTTTAATTAAAAAAAAAAAAAGATATTTGATTCTTTTTACTGTTGAATTAAAAGAAGTATAAAAATAAAATAAAATATTGACCATAATTAATAAGGAAATCCTCCATTTATGCTGCTGTAATTAAAAATCAACACCCACAGAATTATATCACATCGAACGGTTAAAGAAAAGGAAAAAGATGCAAGTACAGGGATTTTTAACAGAGTTTTGACAGGAAGCTGGTGTGGCAAAAAGCTGTTGACCTGTTTTTTTTATCTTTTCTTTTTTCCTCCAATGAAATCTCTCCATTTCAAAATCCTGTAAAAATTCTGTGTGTTTTTCCTGTACGTCTAGCAATGTTCGAAAGAAAAAGGGAAATTCTAGTTTTAGAATTCACACTTCGAAATTATTTGATTTTTATACTACTTGGTTTACTACAAATTTAATTTTTACTAAGTAAATTTCAAAATTTGAAATTAGTTATATATGAACTATAAAGTGATACACACATAGTTACGTTTTGACATGACGCAACAAAAAATTGCACAACTTGACATTGCACGTCACACATGAGATATCATCATTCGTCTTGCAAATAATTTTTCGACCAGTTACTAAACAATTATACCTTTTTGTACAATTAATTAAGTTTGGTCTTAGTTCAAGTGGTAAAGGGAGTCTTATTAGGTCAATGACATGAATTCGAGTCTCGTTTGATAAAGTATATTATATGCGTTTTAAAAGATTTTATTAAAATTTATTTGAACTGTTAGATTAGCTTCTATTAATGGTTGAGATTATTTTTCGATCTTACTTATAAAAAGTATTGGTAGGCAACGGCAATGTTGGTGCTAGAATTTGATGGTGGAAGTGGTAATCCATAGAATTAGAGATTAAAAGTCAAGAAAGAGAAGTATATGTTAATTTTTTTGTAGTTTTGTTTGGAATGGTAAGTAAAGGTTTTTAAAATGTTTATACAACAAAAGAAGTATTTTTCAAAAATTGTATTTAGATGTAAGGTAAAATATTAAAAAAAAAAAAAATTCAATAGTGGCACAATGGTCGAATTGATATTGATCGGTTGATACTTGGACACAGTAAAGACATACTATTCTTATATTAGAAGCACGCTCATATACTTAGGTTTCGTCCTGTAAGCATAAAAGACCTACTCGATTGCACAATGTAAATGTGCTTATTGGTTATGACTCGAGAAAGTAATAAAGAACGATTTTAGAGCTTTACGAGAGGCTATTGATGCAGTCAATTTGTTCAATAAAAAACCAGGCTAAAAACTCTGGTTTAGATTAGTCAAAATATATTCTATGCATTTCATCATGGATTGAGAGTTTATTTCATTTAAAGGACTAGGACGACCGAATATGCAGAGCTCGGGATCCAAGATTAAGTAAACAAATTAATAGTCGAATATTTTTAAGATCAAAATGCATCACGTGATAAAGAAAATATTGCAATCTGAATAGAAAAACATGTTTGTATCTATCAATGGCCTTTAAAAAAGATAAAGGTAGGTGCCCTTTCGATAATTTTTTCAGATGTGTAATTACGGACTGTGAATTTAGAAATATAATTTATAGTTATTCAATTTCAAGTTAGCTTCCCTGCTCGCGAGAGTCGAAGAGAAGTTCACACGACTAAGTTAGTTTTTAGCAAGCTGTAACTTGCTTTTTAGAGAAGTAACTGATAAACGCTCTCGCAAACTATAGCGACTCAAAGTGCACAACTTTTTTGGAACTGAGGATAGTATCACACTCCGTTATCATTGGACTTTCACTTGGAGTTTCACGTAGTCCATGAACAATTAGACCTTTGATCGGGACGTTATCATTCCATCAGTTCTTTGAAGGTTTTGCTTTAGGAGGATGCATTTCACAGGCCCATTTTAGGATGCTCAAAACGCCTAATGGCATACTTTTTTGCCATAACAACACCATTGGGAATCGCCATTGGGATTGCCATTTCTTCAAGTTACAACCCTAAGAGCCCTATTGAAGGTATTTTCGATTCATTATCTGCTGGAATTTTGGTGTACACGGCGCTCGTGGATCTGATTGCAGCCGATCTCTTGAGTAAGAAAATGAGCTGCAACATGAAGCTCCAGGTCATGTCTTATTTTGCTCTCTTCTTAGGCACGGGATTGATGTCTTCTCTGGCCATAATGGCTTGATTCAACTTTCATAAATATTTACTTTCTTTTGCTCTGCTTTTCATCGCCCTTTGGCGAGTAGATGCTAGAGATAATCTGTATATTTGTCTTTTCCCCTCTGCCTTCCCCTTTTTGTGTTGTTTCCTGTAGTTGCTGGAAACAATGTTGTATTTCAGTTCTGCTGACTTCATCAAAGAAAACGCTTCAAAAAAAGGAAAATAAAAAAATGCTTTATATACCCTTTCTCATGTTTGCTCATTCTTCGAGTGCAAGATTATATGTTCAGCTTCTATAAATGACTTCGTAACACAATGCAAAATCTGTATCATAATATCCAACAATGTCTAACTCACTTAAACCGAAACAAAATTTCAAACCTTTCATACCTGATAGATACTTCATCATGCTTTTAAAGCCATCTAACGTTCCTTTCCTGGACTTGACTGATATGTACTCACAACTCCCACTGCACGACATATGTCAGGTCTCGTGCTAGTCATTGCATACATGAGACTGCCTGTCTGCCCCCGGCTTTTGTGAATACCCTTTAGCGACTATTTAGACTACAATATGTCTTTAATTTTTGTTTACATCCCATAGGTTTTCTCCGATGAGACAAATTGACCAGCATCCAAATATTGTTAATTTTTAATGGAGTCTTAACTCATCGTTCACGACTTTTAACAATTCTTCAGAATCTGAGGGTTGCATGGCTTCAATGTACATGAAATCTCGACTTTCTATCAAACCCTTTTCAGATTTGTAAAATCGATAGTCAACCGTGCTTTTTATATTAAATGTTTCTAGAGCCTCTGAATTATGCTTTAACAAATAAATGTATCCAAGCCTTGAAAAATCATCAATAAGCATAATAAAGTATTTCATTCCTCTCTCTGTGTTTCAATTCTCATAGGTCCACATAAATCGGAATGAATTACCTCGAGTAAATGTGATGTCAGCATAACTTTGATGACTGTACCAAGTTCTTTAGAGCTTGTTTGGTAGAGCTTAAAATCCAATTAAAATTGAAAATATAACCGTTATTGGGTCACACTCATCTAATAAAAGTCAACAATAACGACTAATTTTTCAATTTTAATCCGATTTTAATCTCTCCCAAACACCCTTTTAATGTGCCAGTAACATTAAGCAAAACCATGAGTTTTAAGATTTAATTATCATTAATCGAATTTTTTAGAGTATTTTTATTTGAAGGTTAATTATCACCTTGAATCGATTTCAAAACCCATAATATGGAAATAGAAAATCAAATTATCAAAGCCTTGAAATTAGGTCACAATTCTCGCGCGAAGCCACAAATTTTCAATAGACATGTTTTAGATCATATTCAAAAATATATGAAGCCACAAAATACTATCGCGTATTTATGAATGAATGTTATAACAATCTTATAAGTCACAATCACACAAAGTAGTACATTTGTAGTCACTCCCACTATTTTCACTATTCGTATCATTGCTATTCCTAGACCAGAATTCTAGGAGAAAAGAAACATCAAAGAATTATTGCACTAATCATAGTTCGAGAGTTTTTAAATCTGGATTTTGTACCAAACCCAATCCTAAGACCATACAACTCTCTGTTGTACTGCGCTCTTCAAGTATGTTTGGTCCTCCTTCCATCCTTATCTTGCGAATCTTTGTAAAATAACTTCTAAGAGAAGAAAATCCAACCTATATTCAATGCAAGATTCACCAACTCCCCCATATACTCAATTAATCAAAATTGTACCATCAATAGGAATCCAGAAATTCTTTTAAATAAACTCAAACATGCCAACCACTTAATATAAGATTTTTCTTAGCAGTTGTAGATGAGTCTACCCCTCTTCAATTCTAATATCTTTTTTATACAAGGATATTAAGGCGAGTTTCATTTTCAACATAAAAAATAAAATAAAAGAGAGACGTGGGTTCTTCACTTATTGTAATCTTATATTTTGTTATAGTGTGTCACTTGAGATCGTGTGTTCTTAATTTCAATTTTCGTTTTTTTATATTACTCTTGTAGGTACAAAATTAGATATTTCATTCTTACAGTAACACTACGATATTTTTGAGTACGAATGAAGCGAAATCTTCGACGTGGTTACCATTTGTTCAAACATTAATCCTAGCTGATAATGAATAAAATCTAAAGATAGGATTCATATCTTCTAATATATGTGAAGCTTGATTCCATTTCTTATTTCTCTTGGTGTGAGGTGAGAAAATAAGATAAGCCAAATGTGAAAGAGAAGCTGCCAACAAAAATTCCCTCATTTTTTAGGCTGAATTTTCACGCCCATAAAATTTTCCAAATCCATTCAATTTGATCCACTGAATCTCAATCCTTTCTCATTCATTCCCTTCCATTCATTTTAAAATTGCTACACAAAATCCACAAATATTTTGCTCATTTACAAGAACTTTGCACATAAAGATAGGTTTACCAAAAATCATTGGCTTGCAGAGCCTCCTTGAATAAGACAAGATTTTGAGAGCCTTAAAAGTTTAGTCTGCACCCACCATCACCAATCTTGGAATTGATTATTTACATTTCCAAAAATATCAAATTTAACGTAAGTCGGTCTTCAAACGTTAAAAAGATACAAAATAGTTTCCAACATTTTATTCTAGAGGGTGTTTGGTGGAGATTAAAATTAAATTTTTAGTAGATTGTGATAAAAGTATTTGAAATGTGTGGTTGAAAAGTTGTAGGACCCATAAAAGATGTGGTTAATATTGATTGTTTGACTTTGACTTGGATTAAAATTAGATTTTAATCCGAACCAAACAGGGGCTTAGTTACACGAACGGTCAGATTAAGAAGGAAGTGTTTAAGTTGATGTTAAATTGACAAACCCCTCGTAAAAACACAATTCACTCGAGTCTTTAATGTTTTGAACACCAACCTAAGTTATAGTCGAAATATGTGAGGGTCGATTTGGATTATTTTCATTGTTGAAGTTTGATCGTGCAACCATAATAAATTGATTTATGAGTTAGATATGTGCGGATCACGTAAGAATTAAACGAAAAATTAGATGATCTTCGTCGTTAATAATTACATGTACGACTATTAATGAAAATTTGGAAACAAACTTCCTACTGGAATAATAAGTTTCAGGAGATGTTTGATTCTCATCTTTCCCAAAATACATTTTTCCTTCTTTTCTTTTCAATCATAATTTTTTATTAAAATAATATTACACGCAAATAAAAAACTTTTAATTATTTTTTAACTACGCATTCTCCATTAATTTTAAGTTCCAAAATGTATTCTTAAAAAATAATGAGGCTCAAACACTCCCTTATATTTAGATGTAGTCACATGTATATCTATAATATATTAAATATCACATCAAGTGAGAATCATTTTTTGGAAGATTTTAACCTTACTACGATTCAATTATTTCAATAATATCTTATTTTTCATTTTTAATATATAATAAATATTAGAAAATCATTGTCATGTATGAATTCAGTGTTATTAATTATCAATTAATTAACAATCACATTCATCTAGATTCAATGATTCTTGACTTGATGAATCTTGATCTGCATGAATCTAAAATTATTATAAATGAATTTATTTCTATTTATGTATCTAGGAATTTTAATGAGTGTTTAAATTAATGTATTAGCAATAATTCTATGTACCAAATTTAGTATAAAAATGTTGTTCATTTGTAGTATTTCATCATAAAAAATAAAATAAAAAATTGAATCATAGAAATTAAATTTTGAGAGTATAATTTTCTTCTCTTAAATTTTACTTTTTTTAGTTCGTTTGAGACCATCAAATACTCCCAACAAATTTGTATCAAATATTATTTTTACAGAACTAATTTAGATCATAGATATATTTTGAGAGTACATTTTTCTTCTCTTAAATTATCTTAAATTTTATTTTCTTTAATCCGTTTGAAACTTATCAAATACTCTCAACAAATTGGTATTAATTATTACTTTTAATTTTAAAGCACTATTAGAGTATTTCAAAATAACGTAGAATGCACGTTCAAATATGACTATTATAATAAAGACTGCATCTTCAACAAATCACTCACCACCACCCACTTTTGAGATCATGGAAAGATAAAAACCAAAATATATACAAAAGATAGCCAACCTTAGTGCAACAGAGCACTAGACAAAAGCTCTATATTTTCGCTCTGTTTCTTCATCCCTTTGTGGGGTGTCATTCAAATACAAATCCACCACCATCTCATATTTGCTCATAAATTCAAGAAATGGAGCGTGCACGAAAATTGGCCAACCGGGCAATTCTGAAACGATTGGTTTCAGAATTATCAGAATCCCCTGCATTGTACAGGTCCTCCAGGTACGTTTCCTCGTTATCCCCGAGTGCAGTACAAGGTAACAATAATTTTAGGTCCCATAATGTTTCTTCGAGAAGTATGGCACAGTATGTTGGGACTCGATCCATTTCTGTCGAGGCCCTGAAACCCAATGACACATTTCCTCGCCGGCATAACTCGGCCACTCCGGAAGAGCAAACCAAAATGGCCGAGTTTGTCGGGTACAATAGCCTTGATGCTCTCATTGATGCCACAGTGCCCAAATCTATTCGTATTGATAAAATGAACTTGCCTATATTTGATGAGGGATTGACTGAGACACAAATGATTGAGCACATGAAGAATTTGGCGTCTAAGAATAAGGTAGCAAAGTCATATATTGGGATGGGTTATTATAATACTCTGGTGCCTCCTGTTATATTGAGGAATATTATGGAGAATCCGGGGTGGTACACGCAGTATACCCCGTACCAGGCTGAAATTTCACAGGGACGTCTTGAATCTCTGCTGAATTTTCAGACAATGGTTACAGATCTTACTGGATTGCCCATGTCGAATGCTTCTTTGCTCGACGAAGGGACAGCTGCAGCAGAGGCAATGGCCATGTGTAACAATATTCAGAAGGGGAAAAAGAAAACCTTTGTTATAGCTAGTAACTGTCATCCCCAAACTATTGATATTTGTAAGACTAGAGCTGATGGGTTTGGGCTTAAGGTTGCCGTTTCTGATGTAAACGAGATTGATTATAAATCAGGGGATGTTTGTGGTGTCCTAGTGCAATATCCCGGAACTGAGGGTGAGATTTTGGATTATGGAGAGTTTATTAAGAATGCGCATGCCAATGGAGTTAAGGTTGTCATGGCATCTGATTTGTTGGCTTTGATTATGTTGAAAACCCCGGGTGAGTTGGGAGCAGATATCGTGGTTGGTTCAGCTCAGAGGTTTGGTGTCCCGATGGGTTATGGAGGTCCTCATGCTGCTTTCTTGGCTACGTCCCAAGAGTACAAGAGGATGATGCCAGGAAGAATTATTGGTGTCAGTGTTGATGCTACAGGAAAGACTGCTCTTCGTATGGCAATGCAGACACGGGAGCAACATATTCGTAGGGACAAAGCTACGAGCAACATTTGCACAGCTCAGGTAGCTTTAATTTTCTCTATTGCCTTACAATGATTCTTTGTCAAATTTAAGATTGTTTTCAACTGTACTTGAATTGCTTCTTATGCAATACTAGATGGTTTGAAATCGGTTTCAACAGCTAATAATCCGCTAACTCACTTCGAGCTTGATTAATCTGATTATGATACTAGATCTGCTCATATTCAGTGAAAGTTCTATATTTTATATTAGGACTTTTTAAATGTCATCTTTTGTTTTTGTAGGCATTGTTGGCAAACATGGCTGCTATGTATGCTGTTTATCATGGACCAGATGGCCTTAAAACCATTGCCCAAAGGGTTCATGGTCTGGCCGGAACATTTGCCGCTGGACTGAAAAAACTGGGTACTGTAGAAGTCCAGGGTCTTCCTTTCTTTGATACTGTAAAGGTCAAGTGTGCTGACTCAAAAGTCATTGCTGATGCTGCATATAAGAACGAAATAAATTTGCGGATTGTGGACAAGAATACTGTAAGTGTAAATCTATGTTACCTTGATTTGTAAATTTACTGCTTTGACCAGGAAATAACAAAATTTTGCCATTCAGATAACTGTTTCTTTTGATGAAACAACCACTTTAGGAGATGTGGACAAGCTCTTTGAAGTCTTTGCAAGTGGCAAGCCTGTAAGAAACGATTTTGTTTTACGCACCTGAGTAATATTTCAAGTATTTATATGTTATTAACTTTTTATGTTCATTAGGTGACATTCACTGCTGCGTCTCTTGCGTTAGAGGTTCAAAATGTTATTCCCCCTGGGCTTGCGAGGGAGAGCCCCTATTTGTCTCACTCAATATTTAACTCGTATGGACACGAATGGAAGTTGATCATCTTATACAAAGTTTCCACAAGTCTATCTAACTTGTAGTTTGATTCTGCAGATACCACACTGAGCACGAGCTTCTTAGATACATTTCTAGGCTTCAATCGAAGGATCTCTCTTTGTGCCACAGCATGATTCCGTTGGGATCTTGTACTATGAAGTTGAACGCGACCACCGAGATGATGCCAGTGACATGGCCTGCCTTTGCAGACCTCCATCCTTTTGCTCCTAACGAACAGGCTGCGGGTTACCAGGTTATCATAAATCACCTGAAATATAATCTCTTAAATCATATTTCTGTGATCATAGAATTTCAAAGTTTTTGTTTATGGTTAATAATGAACTGTGATATTCTTCTTTCAGGAAATGTTCAAGAACTTGGGTGAAATGTTGTGTACACTTACTGGTTTTGATTCATTCTCTCTGCAACCCAATGCTGGTGCTGCTGGCGAGTATGCAGGATTGATGGTCATTCGTGCATATCATTTGGTATTGTAGTACAATCATAAACGTTAGAATTTCTCAAAGTTAGTGTCATAGTACTAGATCATATATGTTACTCTTCAAGGATACTTATGTTGAGCTAGAAGAGAATGTTCCATCACAAGATATCCAAGGATTTTAAAATGAGTAAAAGGCTTATAATTTTTTTTATTCACTCGACACTCCATGAGGCCATTTATGGAACCCCTGTTTCGAAAACTGAATATTTTGCTCAAGCGCGTTGTCTTGAACCCTGCTATGAGTACAAGAAATTTTAACACCTGTTGAATTTCCTGTTAAATTTTCTACAGACTTTTTCCGTTGTCTTAGGGGTGATTAGGGTAGTTCGTAATTTTTTTTAATTTTTCTGTTCTTTTTGCTGATTATATTCAACTCTTAATGTAGTCGAGAGGAGACCACCACCGTGATGTATGTATCATACCAGTCTCAGCACATGGAACAAATCCTGCAAGTGCTGCCATGTGTGGAATGAAAATTGTTGCTGTTGGAACAGATGCCAAGGGAAACATTAACATTGAAGAGTTACGGAAGGCTGCTGAAGCAAATAAGGAAAATCTAGCTGCTCTTATGGTATATTTAAGTATAATTAAGATTTCCTAAAGATACTTATAGTTGCAACTTTCATGCGTTTCTCAAACACTTGCTCAAATCAGGTTACATATCCTTCAACTCATGGAGTTTATGAGGAAGGCATCGATGAGATATGTAAGATAATTCATGACAACAGTGGTCAAGTGTACATGGATGGAGCAAACATGAACGCTCAGGTAGATAACTAACTTACATTCTTTTACTTTAATTTGTCCCATTATTGTCAAACGGTTCTCTTACGTCATAATTATGTCTAGAAACTACTTTCCACGTATTCTTGAACTTTTCTTTCGTGCATCACACGTGAGCAAAATTACCATTGCTATTTTTCCTTATTCAGAGTAAGAATGGAAATGGGAGAAACATGTTCTTGTTATCTACCTTTATTGGCTTTTGTTGGCCATGTTGCTCAGAATAATTTGTTTATTTTATTGATTAATTTTTACTTGTTCGCTTTCTTCGTGCTGATTTGCCCCATTTCTTCACTTCGTTCTTTTTTCCCCAATTTTCATTTTGAATACCTTCTCTTTACTTAGTCGATTTAAATGCGACTGATTTTTCCCTTTTTCTCTAGTTCTCCATTTTTTGGTTGATGCTTCTTTTGCTTTTCCTTCAATTCTGCACTCTGAAACTGAATCTAATTACTCTGTGTTAATGAATCTTTTGTGCATACAGGTCGGTTTGACGAGCCCAGGCTTTATTGGTGCTGATGTTTGCCATCTCAATCTCCACAAAACATTCTGCATTCCTCATGGCGGAGGTGGACCCGGCATGGGGCCTATTGGTGTAAAGAAACATCTGGCACCATTTCTACCATCACATCCTGTGGTATGTATGAAGGAAATTTCAGTGAATTCTTTTCATGGATGTAGATATTCTGTAATAGGTTCAAAGTGTTTTTTTTTTTTTAACGTCCGTATTGTGACTTCTTTGAGTTGTTACAGGTATCCACAGGAGGCATACCAGCCCCTGACAAGTCTCAGCCCCTCGGTACTATTTCTGCCGCGCCATGGGGCTCTGCACTCATTTTGCCAATATCATACACCTACATTGCCATGATGGGGTCAAAAGGATTAGCAGAAGCATCAAAGATAGCTATATTGAATGCAAACTACATGGCAAAGCGTTTGGAGGTCTCTTTTTCCTAGCCCTTTTACTACGTTGAATGTATGGTCTTCTATTTAGCCATAAAAATGACCAGAATAGACGGGTCCTATGCACAGTCATTGCCTTTAATCATTGTCCAAGAAAAATGTGTGTGTTTCCCTTTTCTCAGTTCATGTTTCCTTAAAGCTATCAAACCTGTCGTCCTTTAGCTTCATATATGATATGACTTTGGTACCTGATTTCTTTTTTAATTGAAACTCGAGCATGAATACTCATACTTCAGAGGATATATAGTAATGTATTGGCAATCATTCTTTCCCCTATTAATATTTTATGCTTTGGATTGACAGAAGCACTACCCTGTTCTTTTCCGTGGTGTTAATGGTACGGTTGCTCACGAGTTCATTGTCGACTTGAGGGGATTTAAGGTAATTCTGGTTGAACGTACATGTACACACAGCTTCCTTCTAATTTCCATAATCTCTTTCTCTTACTGAAAGTGACAATTACTGTAGAATACTGCTGGAATTGAGCCCGAAGATGTTGCTAAGCGTCTCATGGACTATGGATTCCATGGACCAACAATGTCATGGCCAGTTCCGGGCACACTTATGATTGAACCAACTGAAAGTGAAAGCAAGGTAAAAAAATGAAAATTGTAGTCTTGAATATGGGAAACACACAAACTTTGAGTATGATTCTCCATCATGTGCATGTTTGGTAGACATGACTGGACTATATAATGCAAGATTTCACCTGATTTTTCTTCCTTAATACTGTGAAATAAATGCTGTCTCATTTCGTTCGCAGGCCGAGTTAGACAGGTTCTGTGATGCTCTCATTTCAATTAGAGAAGAAATTGCACAAATTGAGAAAGGAAATGCTGATGTCCATAACAATGTTCTCAAGGTAAGAATATACAGTTCTTCAGATGGACCTTTGCTTCTATTTGATAAAAGCCGGGTTTACAATCATTTATATGTTCCATTTCTGTATATTATTTGTCGATCACTTCTGTTATCCTTTTCTCCTGTCATATTTTGGAGAAACTAAATGTGGTAACGAATCCAGGGGGCACCACATCCACCATCAATGCTCATGGCCGATGCATGGACTAAGCCGTATTCTCGGGAATATGCTGCCTTCCCTGCTCCCTGGCTCAGGAATGCCAAGTTTTGGCCAACTACAGGTGTGTTTGATAAACTTTATGTTATATGCCAATGGTATTTCTTTCAATAACAAATTATTCATTGATAACTCGTGAATTAGTTGTACATGTTCTATCTTTTTCACAAGGAAACTTGCTCGTCGTTATAAAATATTTTGAGTAAGAGTAGTTGGTATTGCTTAAATATGAATTATGAATTCTAATTAGAAGGTTCTAATTAAGTTCTGGCTAGTATCAAAATTTTGGATACATGGAATCAGGTTCTAAATCTGTTCTCCATTAGATGTAGACACATTATTATGAACTATGCCTATCTTATAATTCTAAACTTACTTTTTTGAAAATCTTTACTTCAAAATTGTACTTTTTTTACTTTTAGGCTCAGACAAACACGTTCTAAGTGTTCTCCCTTTCTCTCTTTGAATCGATAAGAATTGCCACTTTTTGTTGTCGTATCAGGACGTGTTGACAATGTGTACGGTGACCGGAACCTCATTTGCACCCTCCTTCCGGTATCCCAGATGGCCGAAGAAGCGGCTGCAGCCACTGCTTAAGATTCAGCACCTGGCCAATATGCAAGGTTGCTTCGTACTCGATCATCATTTCTTTGCATCTAGCCATTTACATGCATTAGCATTCAAATAATGTCCTTCGCTTTCACGTGTTTCAGCCTGAGGAGGCTCAGAACGTGAAGAAGAGGCTTGTAGCCCGAGTCTCGGGAATAGGAGACAAAGTACTATCGGACGATATATCTCGTCGTCTACTTGTACATAAGAAAGATCTATGTTCATGTACTCGTTTATAGCAGCAGACTTCCATCTTCTTACCAAGTTGATGATATGTGGTTGTTAGCTATTGTTGTCACATCATGTAAAACATTACTATTTTCTAACGATAATATGCATAGCTTTCAATTTTTAATTTCTTAAATTTTCTCAAAAATTAACACCAGCAAGTGAAGTTGTTCGTTGATTTTAAATTAAAATAAATCAATTTAATCATCCAAAGGTATATTACAGATACATCGTTGATTGTGTGTTTCCTTCGCTTTGTAAATTTAATGGATCGTAAATTCTCATATTTAATTTTGTTTATTACATTATTGTACCAACACTAGTGTTAGATAACATTAAGAAACGGTCAATTAGTGACTAAGCTCCTTTTGACAACCATTAAAATAGCTTTTTTGAGGGGTAGACATGGTTCCATTTAATTATGATTTCAAGAGAACCAAATCGAACTATGAACAAATAATTTTTTTGATAATGAAACCAAATGGTTTTTTTAAAAGATTGGGAACAAAATCGGAACCAAACCATTCAGCTTTGGTTTAGTTTGATTTGGTTCTAGTTTCATTACCGATTGAGGAAAAAGAAGAAAAACAACATTTGAGAAAGAAGAACCGAAAGTTAAGGCTTCAATTTCAAAAATCCATGTGACGATAGACAAGAGGTGGTAGTTGTTGGTTTCCATGTGAGAGTCGGTGTATAAATTGAAAATGAGAAATGAATTAGGGTTTGAATGTCCAAAATGAATTAGGATCTCCAGCCTCTCCCGATTTTCAATTAAATTTTGAATTTTTTGGTTTGAATTATGATTCACTAATTTGTAAAACTCTCTCTCTCTCTCTCTCTCTATCTATATATATATATATATACACACACACACTAGTCGCATGCCCGTGCATTGCACGGGCTGTGTTTTTTCTTAAGGTATTGTTAATGTATCATAAAATGGAAAATGCATAGACCTACTTTTCAAATGGAACAAGAGATATCCATAATAAAATATTGTTTACCTTACATCATAAATTCTAAACAAGAATCAATACTTTAGTCATGAGAAGTGGAAAAGACAAAGGGAAGAACAGAAGCATATAGAACAAACTCGATGCATTTTACCACACTTCTTTCTGTTAATGACTATGTTTTTGGCTATGTTTCTGTAAATGTATACAACGTTGCTCCTTCCACAGCTTATATAGGGATCAACATTGCTCCTTCCTCAGCTTATTTTTTTACTGAGAAAGAATCAAACAGCGCTCCAGAGGTTTTTTTTTTTTTATTCCTAGCATTCATGTCTGCCATTTTTCATTATGGTCTAGATCTTTAAACTTTTGTTGTATATTTGTTTCTTTCTGTTTGTGTTATTTACCTTTTAATTTGATTTTTATGTCGATCCAACCCCTACTGTGCAAATCTGCATAAATATGATTAGGTGGACAAAGGCAGTTAAAAATTGCACAAGATAAAGTGCCAAAAGGTCGATTCAGATTAGTTTTCACTATTTTTGCATAGTTCAGTTCTTATAGTATTTTTCGATGATTCCTAATGAACTTCGTTTCGTTGTTTCATCAATTCTTGCGCGAGAGTTTCATAACTAACAGTCTTATCCCCAAGTAGTAGCAGCTAATGTTGAATCCTCAAATAATAACTTAGATGCATTTTTTGCTTTCGAAGTGTAATTTGTTTGTTCAACTGAATAAATGAAAATAGGTGAACTCATTTCCATTTTATGAGATTTACTGTTACAACTACCTAGAATCATCATGATCTGGGAAGGTGAAGATGAGGTAAAATCCCTAATTTGTTGATTTATTTGTTTGCAGGGCCAAAGATCTAAACGAGCGTTAGTTGTCAGCTAGCAGTAATTTCTGAAAATGAATCAAGCTATTCAAGGTGACAACTCTGGTGCCCCTTCAGTTCTGCCAGCGACGAGGGGACGTGGCCGCCCTCGGAAAGATCCAAACCTGAAGCAAGTTAAAACTGCAAATGGACCTCCTGGTTTTGATGGAGCGAAAGGAAACCGTCCCGTTAAAGTAGATAGAGTAGATGTAAATGAAACTATGGTGGGTGAGGCAGTGACCGGTGTTGTTGATGCCACCTTTGATGCTGGTTATATTCTCAATGTTAGAATTGGCAACTCCAATACTATTTTGAGGGGTGTTATTCTCAAGCCAGGACATTACGTTCCCATCGCAGATGAAAATGACGTAGCTCCACATGTTCAAATGATCAGAAGAAACGACAGCCAGCCATAAAACACTCTCTGTTGAATATTTTGTGAAAACTGTTTTGCTTTACGATCTCACATTTCGGTTGTTACAAGCATTTTTTAGTGCTCAATTACTCTGTAGAATCTTCTAGGTGTACACAGCTTTCCCTCCCCGGGTTAAATGTTCTCTTTCTTGTTAGTATTGTCATAAGATATGCACTTTCGAAAGGATGCTATACAGGGAAATGGTTCTAGTTATGCAGGTCCGAGAACCACCAACAATGTGCACAGGGCAGACAAGGCTTAAAGTGCACATTTGGTACATAGTACTTCGTTAAACAAATTACTATGATAAATGAAATTTTGTGTTTGACACTCATTTTGGAGAAGAATTTGATTTGGAATAGTGATTGATGGAAGAATGTGTGGTTGAAAAGTAAGGAGAATTTTTGGATTTATGTGTAATATTATTTTATTGATAGAATGTGTGGTTGAAATGAAGAAAGAGAAAAAAAATGAGAAAGAGAATGAGAAAAAAATGGATGTCAAACAAGGGCATAAAAAGTTTTTTTCTTGTTTGCTAGTGTTGAGTACTATCTAATCTTCTTGTGAAAATGTGCCAGAAGGATCATACGATTTTGAAATCAAATTGAGATTTTCTTGTTTTAAATATTAACCACCCTACAAAACAAAATTATAGTCGAAGTCCTCAATTCACATTCTGCTGATTTGAATAATTTTGATAACATCTGCGAATTTGTACGTGGAAAATCAAGCTGATGTGAATAAATTTGATAACATTTTTTGAAAATGGAAAATCAAGCTGAAGTGAATAATTTT
Organism: Fraxinus platypoda; assembly: GCA_903798405.1. NCBI lineage: Eukaryota > Viridiplantae > Streptophyta > Magnoliopsida > Lamiales > Oleaceae > Fraxinus > Fraxinus platypoda. The sequence goes on from CAIGRT010013113.1 coordinate 18,322, forward strand.
GATAACTTTTGTGAATTGGTATATGGAAAATCAAGAACACCAGAAGATAAGAGCATCAGGACTTTACCAATATTTTTCATTTCAATCAGAATAATACTGAGAGAGACAATTTTCCTTTGTCAAGCAGCCAGGTTTAGTTGTTAGCAATCTTAACTAATACGTGCACCCCAAAGAGACACCCAGTGAAGGGAAAAACTATAAATGGCTTCCAACTCTTGCATGAACAACCAAGTGTCTTGGGTACATCTTTCCATTTCAAACCGGCTTTCTCAACATGCAGTGAAAAATATAGACCACAAACCCCAAAAAAATTCTATCATCTTTCGCCTGGAGGCTATTGTCTGCTCATTCTCCACTGGACAGCAAGTTTAACTAAACCAGTAGACAATCATCCAAAACTGAGTTTGAAACTGCAGTTAGCCACCCTTTCCTGCTCGGAGGAGGCATGAAATTCCCAATTCGAGCAATCCAAAAATGTTTGTTTTTTATCCTATTCAAGGAATAGTAATCCAGCTCCATCAATAAGTTCTATTCTTGATCTTTCTTTCCCTTCCAGAGTATGATCTGTTCATCCTTGAATAGGATTGGAACACAAGGAACAAGATCCTGCTTTGAAGAAACAAGCAAAAGAATCAGAATATCCTCACGGAGTATAGCATATACATTTAGACAACAATAATTCAGAAACAATTGAAACTTTGATTATGTGTAGGGGAAAATCATACTCGTAATTTGACTCCAATCTTTTTACAGTCACTTGTTCCCTCATGCGTACAATCTAACCTCACTACTTCTTCAGTCTCAAATGCTGTTCTCACTCTTTCCACCACATTTACATACACACCATTCCTAGCTGCAGAAAGAAGATGAAAAATTAGGTAATTACTATTTGCAAATCAAGCAGAGACCACATTAATTACTTATAGCAGTTTTGCTCAGCTTTAAAAAAGTAAACATACTTTTTAAGTAACTTTTGGTATCCAAAACACATGTGTAACTTACTATTTTCTCCTTTTGAAGTATAGAAAAAGGTACCTCCTGTGGAAGCAACTTTTGCATTAGTTAAAAATAAGTACTTACTTTCCAACTATCACCCCCAACAACAATAAACTAAGCCCTTGTTTGGCGCATGTTTATAATCTGTTTACAATCAGTAAAACAAATTTTTGTCCACATATTCTGTGGAACTCATAAGTACTACCCACTTATCCACCACTCCTATCTATTTATAATTCAAACCAATTAATACAAAGAACTCCCAAACATGCTTTAAGTAGTATTCCTAATAAATTTGAGACCAGTTACATGTTCTGCGCCATTCCATTTTGTTTGTTGCTCTAAATCTAATGGAAAATTTATAGCAACAGATCCTTATCATCAATAGAGGCCAAGTTAATTTCGGTCTAAGCCCTTCCCTTGACCAACTTTTATCATTAAAATTTATTTATTTTAAAACAAACTTATTTAGTTAAACGTAAATTTACTTAAGCCTGGCCAAACACGCTGTTAGACATAAATACCAAATCACTTACTGAGTTTCATTAAAGGAGGAGATTTAATCCCTTTGTTTCGCATCTCCTTAGTTTCCTCGAATGTGAGACCATCGGCAACATTCTTCACGAGTTTTGGATAGAATGGAGCATATGGTTTCCACAACATAAGAGGAATGACTGGTCGATTTTTGGGGTTCGACCACGAAATAGGAGGAGGATGTTGATATTACGGTATATAATTATCCCACCAGTTTTGTCCTATAATGAGACACTGCAATCCACATCAGCTAACAAGCACCAAGAAAAAAGAGTTCTTAATAATAACGATAGAAACAGCCAGTTTTCAGACGCCAAACCTGAAGATGAAAACAAATGTTGTCCATATTGTCAAGAGTTGGCACTCCCAAGCATTTAATCCGCACAGTTTCAGCCCTTTTCCAGTGATTGTGGATGTCTTCAAGCGTGTTGTGTGTAACTCCTCCCTTTCCTAGCATAATAAATGTTTCTTTCTTGAAAATCTAAAATGCTTCAAACAAATAGTTACAATATTCACACTCTTCGAAGACATCAGACCTGAATAGATATCACACTGTTCCATGATTACAGAAGCAGTCAGATCTGACAACATGTACTTGTAAATTCTTCTCAATAGTTCCCAAGGAATAATTTTATTTTCAGCTAAATGTATTTTTATCAGTAATCATGTATCCGAGCCAGAGTTGTTACAGGTGATGCGGTAGATTTCAATAGCCAGAGCAACCATAGCCATGCCTTATAGTCTTAAAGCTTAAAGTATTGGTGCGCCCTTGTGCAATGCAGATCTGCAATTGCATCATTTATATGAGATATGTCAAAGGGAAACAAAAGAAATGAGGACTGATATAAAAGAGAGTAGTGGAATACATAAGCTCTAACTCCTTTTTATAAGCATGCATTTCCATACTTTTTTTAATCATGAACTTCATTCTTTTCGAAAAGTTGCCTCAGCATATTGACTGCCCAAGCGAACTATTGCCAAGCTTGCTTGGGCATTTCGACCAATCATTGGATGAATCTGATGAAGAGAAGGAAGGTAACAAATAGATGTCTTAGACAACTTTTGAAATGAATAATACATAATAACTGGAGAAGCATTTAGGAACTCGTATATCAGTCTCTTAAGTCAAGTATTTATCTATAGGATGATAGCGATGAAGGTCAGACGATATGCAGGAGATCCATGATAGTCTTGGAGATGCATAATCCTACTGTTCAGATAACTCACGACACAAACTTCGAGCTATATAAATGAAATGTTATCAATTATGTAGAAGTTCAAATGTTATGCTGAAAGAGTAAGAAGACAAAAAGCAAAGAGGTATGCTTGCATTTCTGTGTTGAGAATGTTATTTCAACTATCTTTAACAAAGCTTTCAGTTATTTAAGTGAAACTAATGTATTGCTAAACCTTGGGTCTTTTGTTTTTGAGTTGTTCTTGAATGGGCCTTTATCAACCAAGCCCCCTTTGAGCTCAAGCAACTTGGTTTGCTCGTATCCTACTTGATAGTTGGACTAAAATGAGCCAGGCCAAAAAGTTTACATCTCAATTTTCAAGCTTGGCTAGTCAATTCTCGAGCTGTTCTTGAACAAGCTTTGCCCAAGCCAAGTCCTGACATGTCAAGCCCAGGGGCGGAGCCAGCCATTTGAAGTAGGGGGGTCCTAGAATTGAAGATATAGAGATGAAGGGGTGGGGGGCCACGCTACCCCCAAAATTTTTTTTTTGGATGCCTTATTAACAAAAAAAACCAAAAAACATATAAAAGAAAGTACCAATATTTAATTTAGCAAAATCATACCTTATTACAAGTGTTTCTTGCGAATTCTCATACTTTGAAGACGGAAACGAAAAATGAAATTAGTAGGGTCTAAGATTTTTATTCAATTTGAGGACAAAATGGTAATGGAAAATACGAAAAGAACCAAAAAATAAAATTTTAAAATTAAAAAAAAAATTGTCAAAAATTTGGGGGGGTCCTGGTCCCCCCCCCCAGGACCCCCTAGCTCCGCCAGTGGTCAAGCCCATTCAAAGCTTCAATGTCATGAAAGGCTCTGGTCATTTGGCAGCACAAAATTAAGTTTTTCATTGCCAATGCTCTTAGTTCTACATCCATTCCACCAGAATGACATGTTGACACAATCTTAAAGTTAAAAAAATGGAGGAAAAAATAGTTCAATTGCCTGCAGAATCACTAACTCTGGAACAAAACTTTGTCAAGGTTCGTTGCTAAAGTTTTACCGGGGTCATCGGAATACCACCTTGTTGAACCTTACCATAATGGGGCAGACGCGGGATGCAAACGGATTACTTCAATTGTTGTAGGCGCAACAGCAAACAGGAATTATTCCTTCGAGACTTCGAGCCAAATGTTATGGCTTCTACCCATAACACAAAGAGCAAATCAAACACCAAAAATATAAACATAGAAGAAATAGAAAAAACATATAGA
>CAIGRT010013164.1:0-10158 GCA_903798405.1 Fraxinus platypoda
AAAATTATGAAATAATGTGTTTAGGTTTAATAGATTCAGGTTGTAGTCATTGTATAATTAATAAAAGAATTATCCCAGAAAAATATATAATAAAGTCAAAAGAATCTATAGAAGCCCAACAAATGGATGGGAATTTTTATAGTTATCAAGATATATTAAAACCAGCTAGAATTAGTTTTGAGACTAATTGTGGAAGAAGTACAGAATATAGTTTACCTAAAGACTCAGTGTGGGTAAGAGAATTAGTTTTAAATACAGATCTAATTTTAGGATTAAGTTTCTTATTAAAAGATAATGGAAGTATAATGATTAGCAAAGATTTTATGCAATTACAAAAATTTACAATTTGTACACCCAATTATACTAAGACTTTTCCATCAGAGTTTGCTGAGAAGCGTGGTGGGATTAAAGAAATAGAAAAAGAAAAAGAATTTGAGTGTAGTAAAGAAAGAGAATCTCAATTAATAGAAGAAGAAGATTTAATAGAAGAAAAAGATTAAAAAAGAATGTGAGTGTAGTAAAGAATATATATATATATTAAGCATTGGGCTCAAGATTAAATTGGCCCAGCCCAATAACAAAACAAAACAACAAAAACAAACTAAAGAAAATCAGCCCAGCACCAGCAGCCCCCCCACTGCCCAGTCGGAGAAGACGAACCAGTCACTTAGTCAGGCACCAAAAAATTCTCCGACGGAGCCCAGCACGCTCGGCCGCCCCTCCTAGCTAGGTGCTGGGTCCGCCACTATTTCCAAGGGCAGAATTCAGACATATCTTTATAAGAAATGTAGGGAAAAAAAACTAGAAAATACACGAGTTTACCAACTCTAAGGCCCTGTTTGATAGGGAAGATTTTCCATAGAAGGTGGAAATTATTTTGCCATTTTCCACTTTTTAACCTGTTTGATGGGAAAAAATTTCCAGACAATTGGTTTTCCCACTTTCTTGCACATGATCCCCAATTTCACAAAAATAAGGAATTCAAATTCCCAACTGTGAGTTGGTTTTTTGTTATCTTGGCAAATTGGAAATTGAAACAAGGCAGTTCCACACCATCAAGAAACGGAGCCGCTCTACCTCATGGAGCCGACACCTTCTACTCCAAAATTCAACCACTATACCGCCATGCAAACCACCGGATTTCCACACCATCAACATCTCCTAATCCGACTTTTCAATTCCATACCAAAAACCGGACATAACAATTCCAAAATCACCGAAAATTCAGGCTCAAAATGACGCCTTCCCTCATGGTTTCAACACCAATTACAGCCAACCCTCCAACACCCACGGCCATACTCCATTACAGGAACTTAATACTTATCAAGGTGAGTAGTTTCATGGTCTCATATCATCAAGAAATGATTTATAACGGATTGCATTTCTTACCAGTTCGAATGCAACGAATCGCGCATAGTGCATCCCAAATTCCCACGCCAACGTTGAGAATCGCAGTCGCCACCACCACCATTACCTCATACTAATTATTTCGAACAACATACATACATGGGTCTTCGTCAATTTAGCTCGAATTAAAAAAAACTATTGAATTGCAGAAAGAACTTTGCCAAGAAACCATTGAAGACGAAAGCCAAGAAACTAGGCGGCGAATGTATAAGTGGACGAGGAGGCTGCGATCGTGATTTTTGCATTGCAGATCGTGATCTTCAGGATTGTTAATGAATGTAGTTGAACTAAAATTGAAATGGAAATGGATTTAGAGTGCAGAAAATGAAAATGGGAGGATGATATTTTTATTTTGGGGTTATTTTATTTTATTTTTATTGAAAGTGGACAAATTAATGGTATAATGTACCACATCGGCTTTCCACAGCACACGTGGAGTTTTCCAACAATTTTGGGTCGAAAGTGATGCATTGGAATTTATGCCACAAAATACAATTTTCATGGAAAACAAAAACAAACAAACACCAAAAGAGGGAAAATTTCAATATTTTTCAGGTGGAAAATTATACCAATCAAACACAATTAATTGACAATTCCCAGTAAAATAAGTTCTAGGCAATTAATTCGTTTTCTTTCCACCCAAATTCTATTCTTGCAATCAAACGGACCCTAAGGTCTACTTGGAAGTTTTGGAGAACTTGTTATAGACTTTTTTAAAGCATCGATTTTGAGTGTTTATGAACGAACCAATTTTGAGAGATTTTAGTAGTAATTTTTAAAAACAATCCAATTCATACTAGAAAGTTTATTATTCACAGATTTTAAATTTTTTTTATAAGAATAAAATTATGTATATACCCTTTAGTGAATTTTTCAATTATAATTTCTTGTATGAATTTTTTTTTATTCATAAGTGATACTTTTACTTATAAATAATTTTTTATATATAAATAATATTTACTTTTTAAGTTAAATATTTGTTTGGAATTTTAATTTAGTGTTTTTTATTTGTGAGTAAATCTTACCATTACAAGTTAATTTTGTACTTGAAAGTAACGTAGTTCGACCCTAACAATATCTAGAGAGGGGTGAATAGGTATATTATTGAAAGTTACATAGTTCGACCCTAACAATACCTAGATGGGGTGAATAGATATATTATGCGGAATTAAAATTATCAATTATTAGCAACATGTCACCAATTAATTATCTATGAATGATTAAGCATACAAGTCAATTTAACCTATATTTAAATACCGCAGTTAATATAATCGACAGTGAAAGCAGTAAGAACATACGGTATGATCACGGAGAAACCTCAACTAGGTAAAAACTCCGAGTACTTTGTCAGTCAACAATCCACTATAAACGATTTGTAACTTACAGTATACCAGCCTAGGCGACTACACGTACTATCTGATCTCCTGACTGCAATTCCAACAGCTCTCCTGGATTCTATGCTCATGCACTACTCTCAGCTGCAGTTTCCAAAGCTTTCCTGGATTGTGCTCTCATGCAGCAACTCCTAGCTTTGTGAAATCGTTTATCTCATGTGGATCCACGAAGAACACCGCGTTCTTCAACAACTGGAACTCCAGTCAACTTCCCTCAATTTTCATCAACTCTGACAGATGTGGTGGAAAGAACAGTTTGGTATTTGAATTACGAAATTGATATTTTTCTCAACAAAACAAACTCACAAGATGAAGGTTGAAAGTAGGAATATGTAGGATTTTCTCTGATGAAGCTCTCTCAATGATCAACCTTAGTTTTCACGTTCAGATGTGTTTTGGTATTTATAGGTAGATTAGAAAAGTAATGGACTAGGGAAAAAGCCTTTAAATCGCGAAATAAAAATTTTCCAGACAACCCTGTCGCTTGAGCGAGGGCTCAGCGACAGTCGATCGACAGGCTGTCGTTCGAGTTAAGGCAGGGCGACAATCGAGCGTTGGAGGTTCTGTTTTTTACGCTCGAGTCAATCCATGGCGACAGTTGAGCGAAAATTCGCGCTATATTTTCCTTCTTTTGCCATACTTGAACCCTAAACCTAATAAACCTATTTTCATATAATTGTACATTACTCCTTGACTTTTTACAACATTTACAATTAAGTCCATTCGTTTACAGAATTGCTAATTACATAATTAAAACCTAACAGTAGTTTTAAATAATTTTTATACATAGGTGATTTTTTTACTTATAGATAACTTTTGTATTTTATAAGTGAGAGTTTTGTATTATTAATAGTATTTTTGCTTTATAATTTTTTTTTTTTTTACATAAAAGTGATTATTTATCTTATAAGTAAACCTTTTAATTATAAAGTATTTTTTTTTTTTTTTTAAAAAATTTTTTTTTTTTTTTTTTTAAAAGTGAAAAAACTAAAAAAAAAAAAAAGTGACATTCTTAAAAAGTAATACTTACAAAAATATCCTTAAAATTAAGGGTCTTTTGAAAAATCACATTAAATGTATTTTGAAAAATACTGTGTAAAACTAAGTGATACTTTTTTTATTAAAAAGTGACATTGTGTGACTTTTTTTAAAAAAAAGTGTCACGATGTTACTTTTATAAGTTAATTGTCACTTTTTTATTAAAAAGTGAAAAGTGATATTTGTCACTAAAAAAAGTTATACAAATTTCAAAAAAGTGACAGAAAAAAGTGTAAAATTAAGTGAAACAATGTCATTTTTTTAAGTTAAGCATCACTTTCATTAAAAAAATGATGTTTGTTACTAAAAAAAGTGACAATTTTGAAGAAAGTGATACGGAAACAAAGTGACAAACACTAAAAAAATGACAGACACTAAAAAAGGTGAGAAACACCCATCAAAACCTTAGAATAAATTTTAATGATGGTCGATTTTCTTCTTCATGCCGTCTCTTTATGATTATACTTTACTTGTACTAACTAAAAATAAAATATAATTTCATTTTAGAAACACCTCAACCTCTAAGTTGGAATTGACAAAAATTTTAAAAAGTGATAAATTCTTCACTTCACAGAGATTGATCCTTTTTTAAAACATAACTTCGTCAATCTACATACACCATGCCATTGACAAAAAATTCTTATATTTTTTAAGTTAGAACTTAGAATCAACTACCAACATATTTAATTATCCCCATTCTTAATTAATAAATAATGTTCCAGCCTAATTAACCAAATTTATATCATACAGAACAAAACCAAATGAAGGTATAAATCAACACTAATGTACAACAATAGAGGTTTATCCATTGGGATCCATAGCCTCCAAACTACACAGCAACATCATCTCAATAGGGGGCTCCTTTCTATGACATTCTATCCAAGCTCCATCTCTACCAGTAGCATTCCTAAAACAAAGTAAAATATGACCCCCAACCACATTCTTGGGAAATCGTGACCGGCCAACCCAATATCAATAAATTCAGGTAAGGTCAGGCAATCACATAGTCCGGAAATTAGATTACGTCCAAAGTTGAATGGAACCATCCCTAAACTGTCCAGGGTTGGAACCATCAACATCCATGTCAAACACACAATTATAGTCAAAAGAAGGTGCCTCGGCTCCTGGCATGTAGAAGGAGGACACTCTATCAAGCGCCGCATCTAAGTCAGCAGGTGGCTTCTCCATTGGTTCCAATACCGACCAGCAGTTATTTGGTGCACATCAATAGCATCTACATCAATTTTTCCCAGTTTCGATTTAGGGAGCTTGGTTGAATCAGAAACGGGTGTTTGTATTTCCTAAATACCGTGATTTTATTTCAGCAAAAGATCTGACATCACCTGTGGGAAAATCCATTGATCCCCACTTTATAGAACTTTCATCACCTGGGAGTTTTGGTCGGAATTATGGCTTCTGATTTGAGGTTTTCTAAGGTTTTGGAGGTATATTGCGTATTATTTACGGTTAAAGGGGTTTTAATTAATTTTTGGGGTAGTTTTCTAATTTGTCATTTTTAGAGGGTCGTAGGCCTAATTACCTCATTGAAAAACCTCCTAATTCTCCAACCATCCCTAATATAGCAATGGCCCAAAAGGCCACCTAGACGGGTTCTGAGCACAAGTATAGCAACATAACATTGGGTTTCTCTCTACATTCTTGTTTTGGTTCCAATGCCAAATTGTGGATAGTACATAGATATTTAATGGACAACACAGGTCAAAGATGAAAAGCTTTAAACAATTAAAAAACCATCCGTGTCCGGTAATACAGGCAAAAGTCATCATCAAAAGTTAAATCACACTTAAAATTGTTTTATTCTAGCTGCTATCAGATAAATAAGTGAAATTCTGGTTCAAACTAAATAATGGAGAACATCACAAAATATATAACATTTTAAACAAACTTTAACTTCTCATCACTAGCAAAAGAAAAATGTGAAAGTTTTGATTCCAGACATAGAACCTTTAACTATCATGCCAACTTTGTCAATCATAACTCGCATTCAAGAATTTCAGCAATTCATTTCGATTGTTCTCTGCTAACTTGTCCTCCTTTGTTTTCTCGAGCTTCAATTGAATCTACAAAAGAAAACAAAGAGACAATAATGTATAACTAGCATTAAAGGGTTTCAGCAATATATTAGTTGTCAAAATAATCAAGCAAAATTTGAGAGTGAGAGTCCTCACCTTTTTGCCTGAGACAACACTGCGACGTACACCATCATCTTTGTCCCTTCCCAAGAACTGTAAATATAAAACACGTTAGCAAAACAATACCTTTATTCCCATTATCACCATCTCTTGGACATGCTAAATTTGAAAATTTTCAAGCATAAAAGAAAAGAAACCTTGGAGAGCTGTACAGGACCACTATTCTCTTCCTGCGGCTTCTATATATGTCTCACATTGCCAGGACAAAACCGAGGCGAGAAACAACATCCAAGCAAAGCCAATCAAGTTCCCCGTCATCATGTCACAGACCCCAGCTCCAAATTTTGAAGAGCCATTTCATAAACAGACAGAAAGAAACTATTAGAACCTCTTATGAAGAAAAATATGACCTAATCAGGATGACATGAAATAATGAAAACAAACCCTTTTAAGCTCCCCCCGATAATTCTACTTGCTTAATGACAAATCAGTTCAACACAACTGCATCAATTTTCATGCTTCAGCAAAAAAAGATAGTGGCTCACCTCTTTATCTTTATGCTTATGACGTTTGTGCTGATGAGTTTTCTTTTTCTCTTTATCTTTGATCTGAAATCCAACCAGGCAGTACTAGATAAAAAATTAATGCACGTCATTCAACAAGTCAAGAAACTAGTTCAAAATAACTACCTTTCTGGGTCTGTTCTGTTTGTGCCTCTTGGAATGATGAGATGTTTCATGTTCACTGTCAGTAGAACTGAAACCACAAATATACACAGTGACAAGGAATTATTTCCATATTTCACTGTTCAAATCAGGGTAAGCGAAGTTGGGAACTAATTGGTCAGATCTAATTTTTCATCTGCTCAAATCAGGCAGTACAGAATAAAACACAAATAAACAGGTTAAACTTCATAAACATTTCCCCCAGGAGAGAATAAGAAGCAAATCATCTTAATGCATGGAAGAAGTCTCTAGTCTGGCATTCAAACTATGCTCTAGGCCTCCACAATTCTGTTCAAGTGCACAATAGGTATCATTCACCATATGTATATCACAGGGTTCAGCTCTATAAAAATAATAATCTTGGAATTTCCAGATCCAATATTCTATAATCGGTGAGATGATTATTCTAAGTAAAACTCCTGTCCAGCTTAACAATAGAACAATTTAAAATGAGCCCATCAATCATCCAAATGAAACGGAAAGTTATTGTTTCAAAGTAAAATAAAAAATACAACAAACAACATTCAGCCTCCTAAGAAGTCTATAGGTTTTCAATGAGCACGTTTTGCATGCTGTTCATATTACCATAAAGAAAGAACATCAGAATGCAGCTCTTTTCAGTACATCATTTTTCAACAACTTCACTACGCCCCTGTTTGGTGCACATTTTGGAGGTAAGAAAGCATTTTTACTGTTGATGTGATGGGGAATATTTAGTTAAAAAAGAAGGAAAAGTTATTGATATGATGGAAAATATGTGGTTGAAAGTTATTGATGTGATGAAAAATATTATTTTATTTTAGAATGTGTGGTTGAAAATGAGTAGAAGAATGAGAATGAAAAAAATAACGTGGCTCAAACAGGGCCTACATATTTCAATCTTTTGTTGCAACTTTTAGAAATGCTACTCGATAATTTTAACAAATATACCCGTGCTCCAGCATTTTTAACTTCTCTTCACTGCATTGCAATGAAACATTATTGCTGTTCATAGAATTTTTCATATTTTGTCACATAAATACATCCAAGGATGTTTTTGACACATCAGCATTTACTTCATAATACCACTAAACATCCAATATAATTAAACAATATTTAAGTCAAATTAGTCAATGTTGCTGAGCAACAAATGACCTCGGTTGCTAATGGTTCTGTTCAGGTGAAGAAGTGCAAACTGTTTTGATAGTTTTCTATTTTGTGGGTAATGTTTTCCAGTGTCTAGTCTAAGTGTAGAAACATTAGAATAATGAGCAAACTTATTGGCAACAATACTTTATCCCATTAAAAGTCCCATCCTATTTTCAATTTCTCTTCATTTCCCCGTTGAGAAACCTCCCTCAATATCTCTCAATTTCCCCCATCCAAAATTTCTCGTCTCCATCTACCATTTTCCATTATCTCATATTCCCCTGTCTTCCTAATCTCCCTAATCTCGTCTATGTTATTAGTATGCTCTAATCATCAATTGTACTTTCGGTTAGCTTCCTCTTTTTTGTTTCGATATTTGTGAAATGAATTTAATGCATGGATGCCATAGGCAGTGTGTCTGGATAGTGGGAAATAAGGGCATGTCAAGTGTGGTATATCTAACCCATATTGACATGTCGCATGCGTGTAAATGGTCAATCTATCTCGGACAAAGGCATTTCAAGTCTTCAACAAAAATAGCATGTCCGTGCACGTAGTTTTAAACAATTAGACTAGGATTTAAATTTTTTGTAATTGACAAAAAGCAATAAATGTCTTAAAACCTTAAAAGAATATCTAACAAAAATAATATTCTTATAAGCAACGAAGTATGATTATGATTGTGGAGCAAAATGTAAAAAGAAAAGATATACAGACAATACCGCATGGTCAAAAGATACTTTAACCTTGTTACTAAAGAAACAAAAATGAAAATAAAAACATGAATTGATAAATATCTAACTATATATGACAGTAGCAAAACGCAAAGGCATGAACGGAAGCCTGCTCTTTCTACCCCATATCATTCTTTTGTCAATTTATGAAATAAAGAGGATGCCTGAAGACCATCTCTGGTAACTTGTTGTGTATATTGAATTCTCTAAATTCATCACAAATAACTTAAAACTCATATGCAAATTCAAACTTTTATTTAGAAGCCATCTAGGCGAGAATACATTCACAAACCTTTGCTTTTTCAAAATGTTCTATAAACTAACCCTAATTCCCAAAACTAAATTGATAAATGAATATGATATAATCAAATCCGTAAAACAGGTTGGTACCATACATAAAAATAAAAACTAATATTTTAATCCAGATCTAAAACAGTAAAAACGAAGAGATCTGATATAAAAGCACAGCAAAGTTAAAAGGGTAGCCTAGATATGACACCTGTAATCTTCGGAAGACGATGAATAAGAAGAAGAGTGGTTGTCAACAGAGGAATGACGTCTACTACGTCGTTTTGTGTGGGACCGACGCTTTTTTCGCACTTTGAGGGAGTCTCCGTCTCTGTCTCGTTTTCGATCTCGTTTGTGGCGGCGACGGTGGTGTTGGCGGCGGTTAGAGGGGGAGGCAGATGCGTCGGTGGATGAAGATGATGTTGACATGGACGACGATGAGGCTACCATTACTTGAGATTAGTTAGTTAATTGGAGAGGACCAACTGTTTACAGCAGACTTCGTCAAGCTGCGTTAGTAAACAGCCAACATTTGTTTAGGGGAAAAGGAAAAGTGCGGAGTGACTAACACGACGTCGTGCGTTATGATTCATAAAAAATCAAAACTTTGGTTTCATGAGGTTTTTTTGAAATCTAGAAACCCTTGGTTGTGAACAACAAAAACGTCAAATACAAAATCGAATCAAATTGCAAGTTTAAAACCCTAGTAGATGTGAATCTATTAACGCTTTGAATTGAATCAGACTGCCGTTTGAAACCAAATCAAATTATTTTAATATAGTTAAACTATGTCAATTATCTTTTTTTCAATGTGAACTATATTAGTTGTTAAACTTTGTATAATCTGTATAGCTTTATTGCAAATATTGTATTGAGATTTAGATGACTATTTATATTTTAGATTCTTTGAAATGTGTTACTTAAAGAAACATCAATACCATATAAAATTACTTTATCGTAAAATTTTGTCATTGTGAAGTCAAAAATGTCCTCAAAAAAAAAATGCAAACTCACAACTTATTACCAATCAAACTTTAATGTTCATAATGTGGCACTTGATGGACGTAAGGATGAAAACGAGTCGAGTTGTTCGCAAGCTTTGTGGGCTCCGATCTATGGACGTCTCAAGCTTGTTTTGAAACTAACATGGACAGAGCCGGACATAATTTATTTTTGACAGGCTTGTGGGTACATTTTTTTATGACTATTTGACTAATAATCAAAATTTCAATTTTTTTTTCTATATAACCCCCCCCCCCCCCCCCCCCCCCCCACCCCCCCCAACCCCCCC
>CAIGRT010013173.1:0-16033 GCA_903798405.1 Fraxinus platypoda
CACGAGCCGAGCTCGCCCAATTTGCCACGAGCAAACAAATGTCCATTGGCAAATAATTATCAGCTTTCATCGACGACCCTTAGTTGAATATTATACATTTGTAATTTATATTGTATGGCGTTTCAAAATCTCATCACAAGATCATTAACAAGTTGAAATGTCAATATGTCAGCTTGAAGTCCTAACTAAGTTGACATCGTCGATGGTGGAGGAGGGTCGAGGTTTTGTGCGTGAATTAGTCGTTCCGTATACTCAAGACGACCAGATGTCCGATTCTATCGTGGACGGAGATTAAGTATGTGAATTGAATATAATTTATTGATAATTATTTTGTACAAGTTAGCCTATTTAATTAAGTTAATAATTTTTAATGTTGTTATTTGTGTAGGAGCACGATCGAGTTGAACAACGTTCACATCCGTCAATGGGATCACCTCCGCCCAGGGGATCACCTTCGTCGATGAGATCTCCTTCTCCTCCAACCAGACACCTCCCCCGTGGATCTCCTATAAATGGTTAGAGTCATTATTTCAATAATCTGTATGTTCGCCTGACTGGATTTATGATGGAGAAGGTGAGCGCATTACGACAAGAGTTGAGAAATGAGGTGGTCACGCTGCAAGAAGAGGTAAGAGCATTTCGACAAGAGTTGAGCGGTGAGGTATCAAATTTATGCCATGATGTTATGGTGCTACGAGGCCATATAGCAGAATTTCAGGATGAGGTCGCAACACTCCGAGGCGATATATTGTAAATATTGTTCAATTAGTAGTGATACCATTACACATCCTTCTAATTGTCATTTAGGAAAATCTGACTTCTACAAAATTGGAGAGTATGGTATGTTCCTCTGTACCTTCCGCAACTACGTGGATGAGGAAACTCTCCGATAGATGGTATTCTAGACGTACGTCGACGTCCATGACCACGCGATTCAACTTTGGGTGACAACAAACTATTAAGTGAGAGAGTATGGTCGAGAACTTCCCTCCCAACTTCATTCGGTAGAGGAAATATAGTCTCAGTATACTCTGCTCTCCAATAATCAGTCGTATAATAAGGAGAGCATAAGGTTCTCGCTGCAAAGCCTTTATACATAGCCATTGTCGCATGCACACATGGAAAACTCTCCAACTGAAATCGACTACAAGTGCAGGTATTATCAGTCAAGTTCATGTGTGCAATATTACGTGCACATTTCACGGAAAAGCGCAACTCATCATGTGGTTCCACATTTAACTTCCTCGCAACATCTACAGCCTTGAAGAGTTTATCCTCTTAAGCCAGTGCTAGCACGCTCGTGCAACTCTGTGATTCCGCACGTCGATCGTGAAACCAGTGTTGCAGCTTGTTACGAATATTCCCAATCATTGCGATGATTGGGAACTCTCGATCCTTCTTGAATAATGCATTGAGAGACATCTTCATTGTTTGACATCATCATGTTGTATCGACGTCCTGGAAAATATGACCGCGACCAATGTTCAATCCCCATTTTTGTTGGATACTCCCATGCCTGGAATGATTTGCTTCCTATTTTCACTTTTCAATAGTTTAAGTTTCGGTCGCTCTCCTGAACAATGAAACGATGCCTTTTCCTCGATACCTAATCTTTACGTTGCCTTATATATGTTACATGCAATACCCATGATGTGCTTCAGGAAAAATTTCAGCGATACCATTTATTATAGACGGTCCCCGGTCAGTTACAAAGGCAAGGTCCTCGATTTCCCCGATTACTTCCATCAACTTTATGAAGAACCAACGCATCGACAAATCATTCTCGCTAACGACTATGTCAAAAGCAAGAGGGTAAATTTGGATATTGACATCTTGACATGTAGCAATGATCAACTTGCCATCGTATCTAGATTTCAGAGTTGTACCATCGACTAGAATTAGGGGTCGCTTCGCATTTTAAAATCCCTAAATGGATCGTCCAAGAGCCATGAAGAAAAACTTAAAGCAATTTTCACCCTCCGTCTCAATAAAAAATGCCGAGCTAGGATTAGTTGTCCTAATGTTATGACAATACCTGACCAATTTAGCATAACTCTCCTCGTCAGAGTCCATTAAATCCTCCAACGCACGTCGAACGTCGTTAATGATGTATGAAGATCCGTAGATCATATGTGGGTCCGATACTTGTGCATTATCCGTCGACCAATCTACTTTGCTCGGACTTGCCTATAATCATTTCGACGAATTCCCACTTCGCAAGTACGTTCCTATGTATACTTGCGAACTACAAATAACTCATTTGTGTTCATATTCGTCGTTCGCAAACGTCAATGGCAATTGTTGTCAACGCAAATAATCATCAACAACGACTTGTTTGATTTCTTCAATTTGAACTCAAAGTTGTATTACAGTGTAATTTGGTGCACAGTTTCCAAAAAAATTTCTTTGTTTCAAATAAATGTTCAACATACAAATTCTCATTATTGGGAACTACACGCAAAAAATTAGATGACGGTTCACTCGATCCAGCCCCAACACTCCCACCCCACGCATGTCTATGACGAAATAAAGCAAATCTTTATTTGTAAATTCATTTTTGTTCTCGTTGTCGTGAACTACCGATGAAATTTTGTGCGAACATCAAGATCACAATGAAGAACAACTATCTCGAGAATAGTTATATTATCCTCACAAGCTATCTCCAATGTATCCCAAAAATCATTGGCATTGTGATCCCTTCCATCCGAATCTTCGTATTCACTTTCGGCAATATTCTTCCTCACTAGAGCCACGCAAAAAAGAGTCGTGTACATTTTGTTCAATTCAAAGAGATAATTCACTTCATTATCATAAGTAACCTTCATGGGTGGAATCGGGATGGATGAATGCTCGTCGAATTAAAATCTCAGTTTCATATGGTACTGAGAAGGATCGACTTTCAGATTATTTTGTAAATCATGGTACGTTTTCGCATATAATGTACTCGATGTTATGAAAATTGGAATACCACCACGTATATCACTCGTCCATTTTCATACACATCGATCTTTTTCATCCAATTCGAAATCACCAAAATAACAAATTGGGATTATAACCATTTTTCCATGATAAAACATAATTTTTAATTATAAAAAAATAGTATGAAAATCGGCCCAACTACTGGGCAATAGAATTCTAATAAGAAAAAGTCCTAACAGCCAGTTGCCTAAGCTGTTAAGGTTGGTTGGAATCATTGCCATAAATATAAATGCAGATGAATTTTTTTTCTTGTTTATGCTTAAGAATTATAGATCTCTTCAAATTTTATTTACATGTTAATTTTTGTCGAAATAATATTTATTAATTAAAAACTTATATTAATTTAACGAAAATGAAATTAAACATACGTGAATATACTTACCGAATCGAAGTGATAGATATAAAAAAAGAAAAAAAATTGTTCAGCGTTTGATCAATTTCTAAGTTTTTGAGGTTGAAGCATATGAAAAATGAGAAAGTTTTTATTAGTGTTGGAATAAACAAATTAGAAAAGTTAGTTTATTTTGAAATTTTTAGTGGGAAATTTTTTATTTTTACTTGATAACTAAAAGGGTAGTATTGTCTTTTAAATAAAATAATATTTTGTAATTGTATTGTTTACTTAATGACATCCTTGTCTATTAACATTCAAAAAGCCATTGTGAAAATATATAATTATTGAAAATTTGAAGTGGAAATTATGGGGATTTGACCAAACCAATTTTAAAAGTACCCCTTGAAATTATTTATATCCTCTATTAAAATTTGTTTGTTCATCTCCAAGTTTTCAACAAAAATCGATAAATTTCTTACAAAAGTGTTAAGTTCCAACAAACGTGGTATTAGAATGAGATTATAGAAGTATAAGAAGAAGAGAGCAAACAATTCTCTTTCTATTTTTCAACTATCTAAGGACAACTATAACATATGGTGCATTCTCATGAAAGTATATCTTGTAAGTCAAGATTTGTGAGATTTCGTAGAAAATGTTTGAACTTCAAATAAATAAGATATGTCTCGAGTCCAAAGTCCACAGTTCAAAGAGACTTGTAACAAGCAACCAGAAGAAAGGATCAAAAGGCTCTTAGTATGAATCTTTAAGCACTCGATAATATGATTTTTCAAAAAGTCTTTAATGCTAATACTGCAAGACAAGCATGAAATATTATTGAAAAGAGAAATGAGGAACTTTCTAAAAAGGGAATTTGAATCAATGATCCGAATCACCATTCACCCCTTCTCTTTCCTTGGATGTGTTATTTGTAGTGTTCTAAAAAGACCGTTTAGGCATAGACGAAATGCTACGTTAGGTAATGAGTGTCAAATTAAGCAGTCAACTGACAAGTTGACCGCTTAATGTGCGACTAGGCACGCCTAGACGCGCTTTATTATTATTATTATTATTATTATTATTATTATTATTATTTAAAGCATTTTATTTGACTTTAATTTCAATTTTTTAAATGATTTTATTTGTACAAAAGTTAAAAATAAACACACTTTAGAAAAAGTCTAGGTTTTGCATTTCGAAAATTTGAAAATTATATAATTGACTAATTGTAGTTAAGTATATTATTTTATAATTTTAGATATTTAATATGTATTATTTTAATTATTAAATAATTTTTAAAATAATTAAAAATGTAAAATAATATATTTTCCTGAGTTTTGAGGGTAATTTCTAATGCAAAGTTCGATTTTGTTCACATGATCCTTATGTGTAAAATTCAGATACTTTTTCGAGACCTAATTAGACTAAGAATAATGCTATTCATCCTCACTGAAATTATAAACACAGTCTAGGTGGCGTTAATGTGGCATTAAATGATATGTGAAATTAAATAAGTCATTTAATTTATCCTTTCATTTAACCTATCATTTAGAGCCACCTAAATTGTGTTTATAACCCCACTGAGGATGAATAACAATACGAAGATTTTAATTCTTTTGTTTTCTCTTACGTGATTGTATATAATTTGAGAGCTTTGTTTCTTATTAATTTGTTCTACCAAAATGAAACAGATTGGTCCCAAAATAACAGACTCGCTGGAATCCTCTCAAAAGATGCCCAGGAACTTAAATATTTATAATAAATATATATTAGATATAAAATACTACAACAAATCCGTTGTAGTCTAGTTGGTTAGGATACTCGGCTCTCACCCGAGAGACCCGGGTTCAAGTCCCGGCAACGGAATTTTTTTAATACATTTTCTGTCTTAAATTTCAATTTTTTTTTTATGAATAGGTCTGCATCGATTCGACTCTCAACTTTCAGTTAAGTTTTTGTTCGGTCAGTTAAATTCAAAACAAAATAAAAATGCATTCAACAATTTTATTTTTACTACATGCATTTTCAACTATTTTTACAATTAGAGGCGTGAGCAGTGGGTGCAGAACTCTTTTCCCAGTTTTATTTTTATTCTTTCCTGCCCTAGTGAGTAGATGAAACATCCATTATACCAAATCCTAACATCGATATAGATTACGACCAAAGACTTCTTCATCTACGGCTTTGATATAGGTTAAGAATAAGTTGAATACTACAAAGAGAATCCAGAAAAGTAAGAAACATAAAGGCAGACTCCCACATTACATAATTACAGACAACCAAACACATCCTCGACCGACACAAGGAAACACGGTGACTAACTGTCTTTCAAACTATATAAATACTAACGAGTTTCCAATTTTGTTCCCCTCGCTTACATCAGCTCACAAATTTTTTGCATCTGATGAGTCGTCAATGCCTCCGTGTTTGTTCGCATTCTACTGAGATTTACAGTTTCTCCAACGTGTCACGTGCATATCACCTCCTACGCCGTTTGGTCTCCACCTGAAACGCCAACACAATGTGTGATTAAACATGTAAAAATCTGAAAATACATTCTATTGGAATCCAAACAGAGTGGGTAGTTATTTCAGGGTGGGGCTGGGGGTGTGTCGTTAGAGCAATCCTTCTTATATGATCCAGGAGGGCATTGCCTCATTTCATTCAGAGTTCTCAAACCAACCATTTGTTGCAGTGAGCAGTACTTCTTGATAAGGTGTTATAAGATATGTGCAGATAATCTCAGTAGTTTGGCCATTCACAAAAGTTAAAAGTAACACGCTTAAGTAATTATTTCGTTTCCAAACATGTCTTGGATATATTACCTTTTTTTCTTACTTTTAAGCAAAAAAAGTAAGAAGTAACTCTTATCTTACTATCAAAATAAGTAACTTATTCGCTACTTTTACCAATTAAAATTATTACTCATTACTAATAAGTAAATCTAATAACTTTCCTAAAGTAGGCAAACGTGCTCTATATCTAACAACTATTATATAGATCTGCTGAAATGGGGAAGAGAGATGGTAAAAAAAATATTCTTGAATTTGAGTATGTTTTGTGCTTCAAATTATCCTTCAGAAGAAACAATTGGATGCCTAACTCGTAAAGATTAGAACAAGTAAAAACCAAAGAATCAATTTCAGAAATGACAGGCATTTAGTGACAATCTCACGTGCCAAGCAAGTGCAACAATTAGGGCGTGTTTGATTTTTATTTTTCATAGAAAATATCACTTTTCCACCCAAGTTCCTATTTTGGAATGTTTGATTGACATTTTTTCCATAAAAAATATTTTCCAAAAGTTGGTAACCTAACTATGTTTTCCTCAAAAATAAGGAAAATATTTTCTTTATAGGGAGTAAATTTTTATTCTCTAGGCAATTCACATTTCCCAAGAACTCAACTTTATGAAAAAGTTTTGAGGTTGAAAATTAAGCCAATCAAACACATTTATTTGTCAATTTCCATGCAAATAAGTTCAATTGCCTAGAACTTATTTTCTTTCCCTACTTGTAATCAAACACACCCTTAGTGTTCAATATGGTAAAGAGGCCAATGGAAAATGAAATTGAAATACAGAAGTCCCATAGCCCCCAGGTAAAGATCATGCCATTATTTCACCCACAAGAAGATGATGACTCGTTGAATTAACACGACTTGATTATATAAATGGCTTCATTTAGATCTCTCTGTCGATAATTATTAGCTATAACGTTTTTAAACTTTTATGAAGGTAGATAAATCTTAAGCATGTCAAAATTATCATTGACAGTAAACGAATTTGATATTTCTCAAGCCATGCTAAAAATATCAAACTCAACTAACGTTCTTACTCAACTTGACGCTAAAGAAAGTATCATCAGGAGAACAGAAATTATTAAATAGATGCAGCAGCGTGATTACTTTTGTGTCTGCGTGTCTGGAAGCAACATGAGAGTTCTGTAACTTCTGATCTTGGGAGGAACAATTATGACAAAAGAAGTGCTCGAGTCGCTTGGCTTCCTCTGCAGTCATGTCTATACAATTTGGATGAAACCTGAAACAAGTGAAAAATTGTATATTTCGATGCTGTGTTTGAAAGTTAATCCTGATTGATTTAATAAATAATACGAATATCATGATAAAATAATGCCAATGTCAATAATTATATATCAAGGAGTAATAAATACCACCAGATGGAGAGTGATTTCCGTCATTCTCTTACATATATTCAATGCATTTTCTAATTAGATGGTAATCCAAACGATATAAAAACTTCTTAAGCTTCCTATCAAAAATAAGAGTAAAGATTAAACACCAAATGAGAGAAGTTTAAACCTATAGCATCTAGCAAGCCATTAGACCTTAAGTAATCCTCACATATAAATCTTTATAGCTTCCATTTAATATATAGTCATCTACTGATGCAAGTCTGGTGGCATCTTTTGTTCCCCAACTCACCGAACACCTTCATTGAGGACCTTGAAATAGAGGTTAACAGCTGAATTTCTTTAAAATTTGTAGGAGATTAATAAATGTCACTCGCACCAAATAGTTCACAAAATACCTAACAGCAAGATCATTCTTCATAATCTTTATGGAGTCTAATTCTTGATTTATATCATGGGGCATTTGGAATAATAATTTCTGAAGGTGCATCCCTGTTCTATATCTCAATAGAAGAGTTTCTCAGTAAGCAAAAAATACCCAGCAGGATCACAGATTAAAAAGGATACATCAAACATCATCTCAAAAGACACTTCAAATTTAGTTGTAACATAAGAGTTCTTTTCTGTGGAATCCGGTTTCGGTGGGCAGGCCCAGTTCTGGCCCAAGGCCACCGCTCAAGGTATAAGGGGGCCTCAAAATTTTTTTGAAAGCCCAAAACAATTATCCCTTATGAGATGTGCAAATTACACCTGGTACTAATATATATTTTAATTTTAATTTTACTACCTGCCTTTTTTATTCTAAAAGTACATTTAAGGGAAAAATGAATAATTTTTAATAAATAAAAATAACATAAATTAGCTTGATTATCGGAACATTTCAGGACTAATTAACGGGTAGTTTAAGGAATTAAGGAATTTAAGAATTTCAAGAAGACTAATTAATTACAGTAAGATATTTTTTGTGTTGTTTTATATAATAATTATTATATATGAAATATAAAAAATTTTGTAGTATATCATAAAATATTTTAATTTAATGGGTAAATATGATTTTTCTTCTTGAACATGAAAATTGATTGTCGAACAAATCAAATGGTGAGCGAGTACTATATGTCTAATATTTCCCATCATGAAAAATTGTTTAATTCGACCATGTCTAAGGCCTCAAAATTTTCAAAGCCGGCCTTGATGGTGGGCCAAACTATTAGAGAGTACATTTTCCTCGAAGGCTCAATGGCCAAGCTAGATAAACATGTAACATCACATTGCAGAGAAAATTTCACCCTCGCTTTTTGGGAACTGAAAGGGAAAGGTTATCATTTAACTCATAATAAAATTATCTAGGATGTTTGCCAAATAAATTGTAAAACTTTATTAGCTTCTTTCTTGCAAAGAATGGGAATATATCTGAACAAATTTTGTGAAATAGAGTGAGAAGTGCCTGAAGGACTGTATACATGCACGACTGCATAAGTCACAACTGACTAGGAGACGAGAAGAGAGAACCAACAAAAGTAGCCAACAATAATCAGCAGAAATCTTTAACAGTGCTAGAGTAAAACAGTGAAGTAATAAACTACTAATGAAATCACCAATAGTAGACTTCAATCACCTCTAGTAAGCAAAAGCAATGTAGTGATTATTAAAAAAGCAAAAAGAATATAGGGGCCAAATTTAACTTCATATGAAGATAGTAAAGATACAAGTACTTGCATGATAGCATAAGTCACCAATCAAGAGAGCTAGAGAAACCACATTATTGAGGTAAACAACATCAACTTTTCTCTTTTCATTAAGATTATATAAAAACTATAAATGGAGTCTTTAGTCTAGTGGTGAGGATCAGATCCAACCAACTACAGTTATTCGATGATTCAAATAAATAGCTGAATAGCTGTTGCACTTATAAGAAGCTAAACAGTAATTTAGATACATACCCAGAACTATCTTTAAACATATCAATAAATAATAGAATGATGGTCATGTCCACTAAAGTAAGGACCTAAATCCTCTATCCCTGGAAAAAGAAAAGGAAAAGAGAAAAAGTGAACACCCACCAACTATTTGGGATGCTGGGTATGCCTACATCACAGATGCACTACACATAACTTTCTGGTACCTTGAGTCGTGCAATATTATTTTGGTTCATTTTGAGTGGATGATGGGAATCTTATAGAAATTTTATTTAGTTTAGTTTCCAACTTTGATGCTTATTTTAGGAAACATAATTAGAGTTTGATTTCATAGATTTTATAGTATTTTACTACTTTAATGTTTAAATCCTATATAAAGAGGGCTTTTGCATTGTAATAGATACAACTTTGACAATGAAATAAATTGATAATTTCTCCTCAAATTTCTCTTCCGTCTCTCTAATTCATCTCTCGTTTCTATCTCTCCCTCTTCTTCTCTTTCCCCCTCCTTTATCTTCTTCTCTCCCCTTTACCTTTCTCCTATAATTGTTTGATTGCATCTTATGTCAGTGGAAGTAATAGAATGCAATCTAACATAAAACAAATGATAAAGCAGTATATATGAGACATGATCTACTGAGCATCGGTGACATGGTACATCCATTAATTGGTGAATAAGTTAATGGTAGGTCCCAAAAATTAAATGATCTACCAATTATTAATTGACATGTCATGCCACCGGTGCTTAGCATAAATTATGCACCAGTGATTAGATACATATACAATCTGAATTTGACATAATCATTAGCCTCCATAAAACTGTGAGTTTTCCAAATATGACCTGCCATAAGATTGCAGAAGACCTCAGCATACCGTCTTATAAATTGTAGAAGCTACGAGAATCAGTGGCACAACAAAGACAAAAGTGTTTCACAAAGAAATACTGCTGTTTTCAAACTTACTAGAGTAACTTCATAAACATAAACACATAATTCCCTTACCAGCCCAAAACACAGTATAATCATGTGTAAGCTAAAAAAACAGAACATGAACCCTACAAGATCAAAGCCAATACACAGTGTCCTATTCATTGAGCTCCAGCAAGTACAACTTCTAAACATAGTGACAAAAATAGCAGAATAAAGTGCATCACGAGATGAAATCATGTAAAATAATAAACTGAAACAACGATAAAGGGTCATTGGACTCACCAATCACTGCATCCTTCACACTGAACCATTAGATCATCAGGATTGTAAGGCATCTCACATTTACAATACCTGCCAAATCAAGATGGACAGCGATATTTTAAAAACTTGGACAACCAACAATACTTCCAAAATTTGCAGCCCACATTTTAGTAAACAAACAAATCCATCACGTTCTCCAGACCCTAAATGTACAACTGCACAATTCTATTTCAACAGTTGAACATGAAGTCATTAAAGTCATCATCCAAGCAAAAATTGCATTTTTTATTTAACTGTTCCTACTCTGTTTTGTATAACCTAAGCTCAGAATGCGAAATATTACTGCAATCAAATCCTAACTTAATAGAGGTGAAACTCAGAAATCGGTCACTGTAGTTCGCTAATAGCCAATGAAATCTGCCTGATCCCAAATAAGCTGACACACACACACACACACACAAAAAGAAAAAAGAAATATATCACTCGAGTTAAATCAGAATAAAACCAGACTATATATTTACTATAAGAAAATGATTGAGCTAATGGTATCAACTTAAGGTGCTAAATAGGAAAATAGTTAACTAGAGCAAGCTTGCCCAGATATCAAAAACACAAATCAACAGGTAATGCATTGTCTATTTACTTGACAAAGTAATAACTTTAACTAGCTGTTTTTACTTCAATGAAGCATAGAAGCATCATTAGTAACCCAGTTGTCACATAACATCTTTTATTTATCCGGGTAGATTATCACACAATAAACAGCCTAGACAGGACAACACCAAAAATAAGAACCTAGAAAGCAAATTCTAATCATTTTTCAAAATACACCAAGCCAGAAATTACATCATTTAGCCAGTAAAAACAAAGAAAATATCACTGACTAAAATTGCTAGCCCAGATATCAAAACTTTTTTCTCTTACGTAAATTGATGATACAAATTAGAAACCAATTAAGTGTTTCAACTCCGATGCATCTGAAACTCCACTAAATTCAATAATTTAGTCACCAAACTGATCAAATTTAATCACCACAGATCATAATAGATCATATAACCGCAACTCGTACACGGGGACTCTATCGGGATTGAAGGCACCAGTAGATGAATTGTACTCAAAGCGACAAAAGAAATCATCGTTTCCAACTGCATCGAGCTTAGTGTAGGTCTTAAAGCTGTGGACCGTACACTTGCCCTCAATTGTGTCTCCACTCTGAATATCAAAATGATCAGACAAAAACACCTCCTTGGAGCCGTGAAACTGGCGGCGGCCGCCGATCGACTCCTCTGGCCGGTAGTACCACCGTACGTTCACCCTCACGTTCGCTCCGCGACTGTCCGACTCGATCTTCTCCAATCGAGCCACGTACGACGGCTTCGACGGATCGGTCGGTCGCATCAATACGCAATCTCCGGCTACATAAAAATCAGCAAAGCCATACAAATCAAAAGATTTACAGTAATTAGTCCGTCTCATGTGGTTGGAATTTATCTACAGAATTTCAAATTAAACTGGAAAAATAATTGAAAATAGTGAATTAGACTTACGTCGGACAATCTTGTTGATGTGTTTAACGGTGTAGGAATCTAGGGTACGGCGGGCGGCCCTGGCTTTAGCCATGGACAGTCACAAGAAGTAAAAGGAGCTTAGGAGAGAGAGTACTGAAACAAGATAATTGCAGAGATAGACAGAGAGGTGATTTTAACTTTGAATTATATTATTTTATGTGAAAAATTTAAGCAATAAGCACTCGTTCTATTACCAAAAAAGCAAGTTTGCCCCTGATTGGTATGAATAATTTAAGTCAAAATCAATAATTAATTTTAACCACAAATTTTAAACTATATATTTCATCATTTTTTATCAAAATTTATTAAAATTTAATTTTAATTCTATCATTATTTGGTGGCCATTAAAATGAGAATTTGCATTTTACAACAGTGGACCCGTAATTTAAAAATCACTATTATTTGTTCAAATGTACGCAAGCCGTTGAAATATGGACTTTAATAACCCAATTTGTCATCCACTATTTACCAAAATACTCTTTCTATTATTAACCCTACACTTTTCCATGTCCTTTACCATTTGGAGGGTAATTTGGGAAGACGGAAAATTCTTCTGCCATCACACCTTCACAAATGAAAGTTCTTTTCTTGAAAATTTACACAATTCAACATTGATTGACAGAGGGTCCCACTGCTGCAGCAAATTTTATTCTTTTTTAGAAATCTCATTAATGGTCCAAAAATCTCTAAAAATGAGATTAAAATGGGCTCCAAATAGGCACTAGTTTATAATATCTAAAATAGAAGATGGAGGGGAACATAGGAGTTGATAGGTTTGAGACCATAGAAGTAAAGGTCATTTCCATAACAATCATTGTAACGATAGTAGTCATGGAAGTCCTTTGTAAAAACTTCAAATTTAGAGGGTAATCCTTAGGGAAAATTACAGTCGAGGTACCAAACATTTCAGTTAGTTGCAAACTTTGTCCAAACCTTTATTTTGTGCCAGCGGAGGTCCCAAACGTTTCAAAAATATGCACCGACGGTCCAAATGGACAGTTTTCGTTCAGTTGACCGTTAGTTGACCAAAAATAATAGATTTTGACCAATTTTGACAAAATTAAAGGGGCGAAATGGTAACTATACAATTTTCTCGTTAAACAAATAAAAAAAAAAACAAAATCGGCAGGCACCTCTCTTCCCATAAAATAAAGCCGGCAGGCACCTCTCTTCCTATGCAATAGTGCCAGTACACTGTCGGGACTACCATCGCCTCTATGTCGGCACCACCTCTCCCTATCTCCTTCCCCAACCACACTCTTATCAATTTTCCTCAAAACGTCACGACCACAATCAAACCAAAATAAATCCACGCAAATCCAGTGAGGTCGAATCAAAATTAGTGAATCAAAAGACTTCACAGTTGAATTAGCAGTCGTCCCTTTAGATTCACTGAAAATGGTAATTTTGCTTATTTGGTTATTGATTTTTTTTTTCTTTCGAGAATGAAATCAGATTGATTTGTTTATTATTGTTGTAGATTGATTGATGAAGAGTGCGCCTGAGAAATGTAGAGGCAAAGATGTTCGAACAAGTAGCAAAGGTTTCTAAACGAATTGATAGATTATGCGTGGGCATTGATTGTTGGGGTTGTGAATTTGAATTTGAAGAGCTTTCTAAGCTTGATCGGTGATTTAGTGGTGAACTGGGTTCGAGAGGTGAAGAAGGAGATGGTGTCGTCGTCAGTCCACCGGTCAACGGAGGTACAAGATGGCTGGTGATCTGGTGGTGAATCATCGGCGGGATGAAGGTTGAAGAAGGAGATGGTGGCTGAGTTTCAAATTTTTGGTTTGGTTTGGGGTGGGGTGGGGTGAAGAAGGAGATGAATAGTGTGCTCAAAACATTACGACCTATCACTGAAAAGGCCAAAAAAAGCTTGTTGAATGCTTAAAACATTTTCATTGTTGGTGGCTATGGGAGGTGCGACGGCGTGTTGGATGCTGGCGACGACGTATTGGTGGTTGGTGGATTCTGATGGCTGCATAGGCTGGGCTGGGTGGGATGGTGTAGGATGGGGTGAAGAAGGAGATGAACAGTACTATTTTCTTTTAATTATTATTTCAATTATTTTATGAAGATAAATAGGAAAGTTACCATTTTGCCCTTTTAAAATTTGGTCAAATTTTACTATTCTGGTCAGCTAACGATCAAATNTGGTCAAATTTTACTATTCTGGTCAGCTAACGATCAAATGGAAGGAAACCGTCCATTTGGACCTCCGATACATATTTTTGAAACGTTTGGGACCTCCGCTGACACAAAACAAAGGTTTTGGTAAAGTC
The DNA here is from genome assembly GCA_903798405.1 of Fraxinus platypoda. Classification (NCBI taxonomy): domain Eukaryota; kingdom Viridiplantae; phylum Streptophyta; class Magnoliopsida; order Lamiales; family Oleaceae; genus Fraxinus; species Fraxinus platypoda. The sequence goes on from CAIGRT010013173.1 coordinate 14,418, forward strand.
TGCAACTAACGAAAATGTTTGGTACCTCGACTGCAATTTTCCCTAATCCTTATGAGGAAATGATCGTACCTAAAAAAGTACGAAGCGAATTTGTAATTCGAGCATCCACAATTTTCATTTTTTATGAATGATTTTCAGAGATTTATAAATTGTTCCTCGACCTTTAATTATAATTGTATAACTCTTGTTAAATTGTCACATGATTGTCTTGAAAACTCGAAAATAGGTTGCTTCAAATTTCGAGCATTGCTCTAAGCTGAAAAATCAATTTAAAGCTAGGCACGTCAAGGTCATGTGATAATTATAAAAGTTAAAACGATTTTTGTGGTTGAAAATCGATTACACAACTATAATAAAAAGGTCGATGGCCAACTTACTCAATTCAATTCTAAAGACTGTTGTGATCAACTTGTTCATATTCAAAGATTAAGGATTGACTTACTTATATTTAAAGGATTAACCAAGTTGCTACCTATATAATAAATTGGGGACCAATAATGCAAGGTTTTCTTATTTATTGTTGAGAAAGATTTTCGTATTCTGATTCGCAAAAATATATTTTTAAATGTCTGTTGTGTATAGTCAACGGTAGAGGTTGAGTGACATGATGTCTCGATTGCTCTGTTAAGGGCATATGTGAGATTTTGTTGAAATCCAAGGTTATTTTGAGATTCAAGGTAGAACTTGTGTCCTTGAAACTAGACATATCAGAGGGTGCACGCAGCAGAATAATTTAAATCGAGAGATTAGTCTGGTTATCTAGAACTTAAATTTAAATCCATTTTTCAAAATTCCGTTTTTAATTAAAATTGAATAATCGATCAAGTATGTACAATAGGGTAAACTTCTCTAACCTTCGACTCTTGTAGCAATCTTGTCTAACTTTTTTCTTCTTTTTGTTTTTTTTTTTCACAATCCAAATATCATGATTTAGTGCATGTTTGACAAAGCTTCTTAAATTATAAATTAGCGATTGTTTGATTTTCATTATTTTCAAAATACATGTTTCTCTCTCTTATTTTTAACCACACATTTTTCAATAAAATAATATTACTTGCAAACTCAAAACATTTTCTTATTTTTTAACCACACATCATCCATGAAAATACTATTCTAAAATACATTTTTGAAAAAAAATGGGGCTCAAATAGACTCTTAGAATGTTCAAACATACTTTTATATGTATTGTTTAGACTCGTAATTTATAATCACTTAAAAGCATACTCAATTAAAATGATTTGTTTATGATGATGCTTCTATATAACACTTTAAGTCTAGGGCCCATGGTGTGATTCCTAAACATGAATCTGTTGTTATTCGAGATATTATTTTTTCTGTTTGTACACGAGTGGATTTATATAGAGGCTTGGTCCCATCTAGCGAGAATAGATGGCTCCAACGCTCATGGGGTTTTTCTGCGAATATTTTCTATTGTCGTGACTAGGTTTTAAGCTCTAATCTAGGTTCCTGTTTTTGGTGCTAGGAGGAAGTATATTCCTAGACTTGTTTTTCTGGGGTATGCCCCAATGATCATGTACTTTATTTTTACACTTTGGATATAATATACTTACCTTATCCAAAAAAACTCCGACTTTAAATAACAATTAATTTTAACT
>CAIGRT010013174.1:0-13059 GCA_903798405.1 Fraxinus platypoda
CTGTACTTAAGGAATTTTTCATCTTCGAATGATACTGTTGAGGTCAACCGGACAGGTAGGGAATTTGAAACCTAGGAATTTCAATATTTTACTGCATTGCCAAAAGTGACTTTTAGCGAGAATTAGGATATTATAGTGTAAGTTTTAAATTAATCGATTTATTTAGACTCAACGCATGGAATTAAACAATTAAAAGTAATAAATCATTTTTTAATAGTTCTTAATGATTAGATCAAACAAATCAATTTATCTTAAATTTAAATACCACAATCAATAACTAAACAGTAAAGAGCACCAAAGATAATAAAGGAAAAACTCAAACATGGTAAAAACTTCGGACACTTTATCAATGAGTAATCCACTATAAATTGAAACAAATTTACAGTACGGTCCAGAACCGTCTATCATGTAGAACTTCTGACATCAATTATTGCAGTCTCCCTTGATCCTAATAGATGTGCGCTCCTTCAAAACAAATTCCGACTCTTGGTTTATATCTTTGCCCTCCTAGACTGCGTGCTTCCGACGTCAGATCTCGACTCCTGGTATCTCACCTTAGTCCTCCTAAATTTGTGCTTCTGCAACAGTTGTCCATCTCTGGTATCGATTTATCTCTGGTGGATGAGGTGATTTAGTGTTGGATCAAAATATTTTGTATATTTTGATTTGTGATTTAATATGAAACAATATGGTTTGATCAACAAAATGTTTTTTTGAAGAATTTATGGATCAAGTAATATATGGTGGTTAATATTGGAATCAATAAATGTTTTGGATCATCAAAGAATTGATCTCTATGAAACAACTATGATTCAACACACTTTTAGATATTCATAGGATATGATATATATATATATGGGAAATTGTTTGAGATGAAAATGGATCAAAAAATCAAGTGTTTGAAGCAAAACAGAATCCTGGACGTCGACCCGTCGCTCAAGCGCATATCAGCGACAGGCGAGTGACATGTGAGCGGTCTTCGGTATTTTTATTATAACTTTCTCTCCCGATATCTGATTAAGGTGATTCAAAATGCATTTGAAAACTAACTCAAAGGGTTACAATTCTTCTAAGATAGCCTTATCTAAATTCCATTTTTTTCTATGTGAAAAATGCGTTGCAAGTTGTGAATGAAAATTTGGAGCATAACTTGTGCGACTCTTTGAACTTCTAAATGTATCCCAATGATCATAGGTGATCTTCATGGACTCTTTCAAGGACTATACTACCAATCCAACTCTTTTGACTTTAATTAGGATTCGATAACTCCTATTTTGACTTTGATTACAACTCGATAAACTAATGATACATTTCAACTAGGATTTGATTCTAACTAAGAAAATTGCCAATTTCAAATTTAGAAATTGCCAATTATAATTTGGACTTGACATATAGCAAATAGGTGCTGGAATTTTGGGGAAAGATCAGTAATGGATGAAGATGTTCTTCCTCTCAATACAATGTTGGGGACTCCGTCTGATTGTTTTATGGATTTGGATTACATGGATGAACTATTCCTAGAAGGGTGTTGGTTGGTGACATCTGGTGAATCCGAATTCCTAAATTACAGTGCTTCAATTGCCAATCCTCTGTTTGACCCTTCGTTTCTATTGCCTACTGTCGAAGCAAAATTGGTGAATCTTGTAAAATCAGGGGATTGATATGAAACTTGAAGCTGAAATACAGAACGAAAATAACAAAGACAGAAAGGGATAGGCCTGCAGTAGCAGGGAAGATGATGAAACTTCATTCATTCATGCTTGCTTAAGGAATTACAATGTAAACTAATCTNAATCTAGTGGGAACCCATTAAAGGAGAGTCTAGGACCAGAAGAGAGGAAAATATCAATTTCCTCCGATAATTTGTTGACTAATCAGCATCATGGACCAGAACATTCTATGAAATATAAGTCTCAGGTTGGAAACGTTTGTAACAATATCGGTTCTTTGGGTCAATCTGAGAATTATTTGGATGGAGGTTCTGAGCTTAGCAGAAGGTTTTGGATTGGACCGAGGGCTTCGACATGAGAAATGGACCGATTAATTAGGGCGCTTGGTTATATAAAAGATTGCTCCAGAGATAATGATGTACTCATTCAAGTATGGTTACTAGTTAACAGAGGCAAAAGGAATATGCTTACGACCAATGATCAACCTTTCTCACTCGACCGTAATTGCCCGAGGCTTGCCCATTACAGAGAGATTTCAGTAGATTATCAGTTTCCTGCTTAAGGAAGATTCTAAAGAAGTCGTGGGATTGCCTGGTCGGGTCTTTCGGTGTCAGGTTCCTGAATGGACTCCTGATGTTCAATTCTTCACAAGAGATGAGTACCCAAGAGTTGGTCATGCACAACGATACGATGTTCGTGGAGCACTTGCAATTCCTGTTCTTGAACAAGGTAGTCGCACTATTTGGGCGTTATCGAATTTGTCTTGACAAAGCAAAAGATCAAATATCTTCCTGACTTGAAAGTGTGTGCAAAGCTCTCGAGGTTTGTTTTTTATGCTTATTTCACGAAGTTCTAATTGCAAGTTGATGTGCTCCTTTGTGAAGTCTAGCCTTGAATATTGTAGTTCTAGTGACAGGTAAAAATTTCTTCATAACTAGATGGCGTCTCGTTGGACCTTGGTCATGCATCTATAAAAGTTATTTTGTTACTCTTTCCAAAAAGGGAAGACTTTTTTCTAACTTTATTTGCTGTGATCCTGAACACGTACAACTGAAGTGATATGGGTAGGATATATGATACCATAACTTCCTATATCATGGTATCATGAACACTCCTATTAGGGCAGTGTGTCAGAGTTGGACACCGACGCTCCTAAGACACTGCATGACATGGGTCCGACAAGCCATATGTTGTGTTGTATTATATATATTTTATTCTAATGCTAGAGGGACACTTTAGGGACATTCGGCGTTGACATGGCATGTGCTGTGGCCTATATTAGAAGTATAAAAGTAAACTAATATAACTTAAAATTGTATGGAATTTAAATCAACGTGTCCATATCCTGCTCTTTAGAAAAAATCACGTGTTGTGGTGTTGTGTCGTGTCCGTGTCACTTATCTGTGTCTCTGCAACTTAGGTTGAAAGAACTGCATATAGATATCTGCTGATTAGACATCTAAATTCACCATATATTTTTGTACAAAATAATGGTTTTTCGAGAATGGTCTCCCTTTGCCTTATTGAGCTTTATTTGCTTCAAAATCCTAGTTTATCATCCAAAGTGCTCAGGAACTGAACTGCACTAGGAAGAGTGGAAGAAAGATAACTGGGAAAAAAAACATTATCAACAGTAAGGTTTATCCTTTGAGATTGGGGAGAAGTAACTTCTATTACATTAATCTTTTGTCATACAGCATCCATAGTTGATCGAAGATAATTCTTGGACTAATCCTCTGGGATTTTATTGAGACATAATGCTGGAAGTAAATGTCAGTAGATTGGTTGTCATGAAATTATTGCATACAAGCTGCTATTTTCTGATTGGCAAGAAAAATAAATAACAAGCCCCAACCCTGTGCCTAGAATACTTATTGGAACTTTTTCTTATATGCTGCTATAAGATGGCAGAGGTGATAGTGTTGAATCTTGTTTATTGCTCCATATTTAACTACCGATGTTGGAGCACCATTGATGTGTTTGCACTGACTTTCTTGTATTTATCAATTCCTATGGTCTTTTCATGTTTTCTTATGTATCAATGTTGCACTTGGTTCCCCAATTCAATAATGTGTAAAATATTATTTTGCGTCCTTCACATACTGCATTCGAAAGATTTGGCGTTTGTGTGAAAGTGTAGCTGGATCTTTCCTTTTTGTCCAGATAAACTACTTATTTACTACCGTATTTATAGGTAATGAGAATCCTCTTTTACTGAAGTTGATCTCAGGAGTTCTCAAGTTTCAAACATTCAAAAAGCTAAGGTAATTTTAGGTCTGAGCTATTCCATTTCTTCATAGAAGATATGCTTATTTGTATTGATCCATGTGGTTCTTTTGCAGATGTGTGATTTGTCTTCTCAAGCTGCATTACCTGAGATTTTAATGGTTTTAAAATCTGCATGTAGATCACATAGATTGCCGTTGGCTCAGACTTGGGTTCCGTGTGTACTACAGGGTAAAGAGGGATGTTGGTACTCGGATGAGAACTTAGTCAATTGTGTTTTGATGGTGAATTCTGCTTACTACATAGGTGATCCCCGTATTCAGGATTTTCAAGAAGCTTGCTCTGAGCACAACTTGCTAAAAGGTCAAGGTGTTGTCAGGAGGGCATTAAGAACTAATCAAGCTTGTTTCTCACCTGATGTAACTGCTTATACAAGACAGAGGACCCACTTTCTCACCATGCAAGAATTTTTGGATTACAAGCTGCTGTAGCTATAAAAAAAAGTAGAAGATAGAGAATTGCTGGAGGAATGTGCCTTGCCATTAGAAGTGGCAAATCCTCCAGCAGTAGTTAAACATAGTAAAGCTTCAATGCTTTCGCATGATGTATCATCACAGACTTTTGGTGATATGAACCTTCAAAAGACTGCTACTTCTGTTTCAGCATTCCAGAATGGAAAACCAAAAGAAATGTCCTTGGAATTGAAGTGCGATCCATCTGATTTGGACTTAAGAGCAGGTGTTGTCTTGGGTAGAAATCCTTTAACTGCTGATGGTAGCTCACAGTACACAAAGAAAACAGTGGACAAAAGACGTACCAAAGCAGAGAATGTTATTACATTGCAAGTTCTTCGACAATACTTTGCGGTGACCCTGAAAGACGCTGCCAAGAATTTTGGAGGTAAGTTCAAAATTTACATTAAAATTTAGTGGAAAATGAAAGATGACAGCAATTGAAAATTTCATTTTTATTGGGTAAAACTCTTTCAAAGTTTCTGGTATACGAGTAAAACTCGGTTTTCACCCCTCATTTCATTTCTTTTTTGTTCTCTCTTTAATTTCAGTTTGCCCCAACACTTTGAAGAGGATATGCAGGCAGCACGGGATAAAGCGTTGGCCTTCTCACATGATCAAGAAGGTTGGTCACTCTCTACAGAAAATCCAACGCGTTTGACTCTGTCCAAGGTACCTCAGGTGCTTTGCAGATCGAGTCCTACCGCAACTTTCCTGAATTGGCATCCCCAAACACCTCAAGTGTTAAACCACTTTCAAATTCAAAATCAACAAATTGTCCAAAACCATTAGACTGGCTGCATGAGAGTGGCATTTTGAGTCAAGAGTTTCAGCTCAAGTCAATGTTGCTCTTGCGGGGTCAGTCGAAGCCTTACATATTGAATGTTGAAGGTCATGAAGGTCCAATGGCTAAGGAAGAATCTATTAATGGCATGCAAAAGATGGCTCGAAGTGATGCATATCTCCATTTGCTGGGCAATGGACCAAAGAACCTCTCAAGATCTCCAAGCCATGTATCGTTTATGTATCTTCCTAAGCCAAAAAATCTCCTTCGTGCACCAGAAGACCGGGGCTGACAATCTCAAGATTCAGATGCACTAAGAATCAAAGTCACTTACGGAAAAGAGAAAATTAGGTTTCGCTTGCCAAATAATTGGGGATACAAAGATTTATTGCGAGAAGTTGCTCGGCGTTTTCCTATAGATGGGACCTGCGATTTCCATATCAAATACTTGGATGACGACTCTGAATGTGTATTGTTAACATGTGACGCTGATCTCAGGGAGTGTATTGATGTATGCCGAACATCTAGGAACCAAACAATTAAGCTCTCCTTGCTTCGGGATGCCAAACCGCACATTGGTGGCTCTTTAGTAGCAGAGGTCCTTTGTGATTCTTTCTAGTAGAAACTGTAAATGTTGTACCATAGGTTAAATCGATTTTGGACGTAAATACTTTTAATATGATTAATGCATTTTATTTATGACATGTCTATTATTTAATTGAATTATTATTCCGATAAATAAAATTAATAGAGTCAGTAGATTCAAGTATTTATAACTTATTAATTAAAAAAAGTTGTGATTATGAAATACATGTTACATATGATTGAATATTAAATTATTCTTGATCGTAAGTAATAAAGATATACGAATATCATTATTATGGATAAATTAGCATGTGTAACATTTTGCACTTATCAAGTGAGGAACTGATCTGACAAGCTAAAATAGAGTGACACTTAAATGGACGCGTGAATGTTTCGTTAAGTGAATAAAACATAGGAGAACTGCAACACAGATTCCACATCAATAACTATCTGAGCATCGGTGATTAATCTCTAACATGCGATATTGCAATTGGTTATTCGACTTGAGGTCATCATAGTGCCTTATATGGGGACAATTATACTTTGATGATATTGGATGTTGCTCTGTCACAGTCCCTAATATGAAATCATTCGGGTATGTCAAAAATCACATGAAGATTGTGAATAATCAATAGATGAATCGTTTGCAAGAGTTTAGGATCTATGTTTCATTCGATTAAGTTGATATCAAAATTTTTGATCGGGGTAAGTACGTAAGTCAAAAAGAGTTTGGACTATTATTGAGTTAAGAGTGAGATGAATGATATGATTAATAATTAAAATTGACGCACTTCCATATCTCATAATTGATTAAATCATATTGACAAAAGAATTATAGTTTCAAAGGAAACAAGAAAGTTTAGTTTTGTCACAACACGTGACATTTCCTATCACGTGTAATGCCCTAACACATTGTACGAACAAGTTTGGTTTTCTCATACCACGTTGCATTTCTCATCACATGTAATTCCATGACACATTGCTTGATGTCAATCGAGGACAACGAATGTAATCTATATGAATTAATGATAAATTACATTATTTTGATTAGATCAAAATAATAATTCACACCATTCGATATCGTGATCAGAACGAATTACACATAAAAGGGATAATTAGATGAATGATATTATAAATTAATTAATGGACAAGTGTTGGATATTTGTAGAATTAATTAATTGAATTTTTTATTAATGGACTTCATTAATTGGATTAATTAACATATGAGCCAAGTTTAATTAATTAAATATTGGGCCAGCTTATAGTTAGTGGGTGGGCCAAGCCTATTTAAACATCTATAAATAAACAATTAAGGTTCGAATTTTTTTATAAGTGTCACAATAGTAATTAAGATTGCAATTACATGAAAACACATCTCACAATTATCATAATCTTACTAATACAAGAAAGAGAGTCCCTACACTTGTTTTTGTTCTTCCGTGTGGATTATCATTGGATGATGGATAATTGGACGACTGTGGTGTGAAAAGATCATGGTAGATCAAGATTCATAAGGAAGTGCAAAGATTGTGATTGTTTGTGACAATGAGTTTGAAAAATTTACCAAAGATACAATTCTAATCACGATATCTATCAAACACAAAGATGATCACTGAAGTAAATTGAAATTAATTTTAATTTTGCTATGCGTGTATAAGTAAATTTTCAACAGTGGTATCAGAGTCGATTTAGTGTTTGTTAGAAATTATTTTTGAATCTTGGAACAATCAATAGTTGATAGTTGATTTTTGTTTCTAGCTTTGAAGAAAATTGATTTTTATCTTCTAAAACCTGTTTGTGAAAAGAAAATCCTCAAAAATAGTTCATTTTGAGTTCTAACATGAAGTATGTCGATTCTTTAACACCGTGGATAAAGAGTTGAACAATTTTTTGTCGTTCTTATCAAATAGCAGACATCTCATGGTAAAATGCAGGTAGCGATATCTGAGGAAAGGTCAATGGTTTTATCCAACTGTCCAAAGTTTGAGTCGGAATTTTAGGCCGAAAAGGATAGCCAAAAATTCCTAGTCATTCCCGATTTATTGCAACGTTAGAAGAATGACAATTCAGTCATTCTGAAGTTGGCCAAAGGCTTCGACCCTGTAAATCCTCGAAGTTGTAAGTCGAAAATTGAATAATGTATGATATGAGTGTTGAAACTGGAAAAAAGTCTTAAGACAAGATAAAATATCAATGAGAAGATAGATCTTTACTGAGGAATTCCAAGAATCACAACTCGATTCAAAATAATACATTACAGCAAAAAACGGGGCTATATATAACAAGAGACCTATACATACACTATATGAATCTAACAGTGCTAAATATCCAGAAACGGATTGTACAATCTGGCCTTGCACAATCAATTATTCATGCTGAAAATCCCTAAGATAATGGAATGCCTAACTGAACAGATCAAAGAAGGGTAGTGCTCAACACGATAAACAGCAAGGAGAGAGAGTTTGCAGCACAAAGGGAAAATCGTGTTTACGTTTTATCAAACTTTGAGTACTTATCAAGTTCATCCTCCAAGTTTCGATTTGATGAATATCGTCCTTCAATTTCAATTTTATCTCCCCCCTTCAAGGTGGAGTGAGTAGATCTTACTCCTACCCTGTCTCGCATAGAAATAAATCTGGCGGAAGGCAGATGTTTGGTAAATATGTCAGCAATTTGATCTGTAGAAGGTAGATATTCAATTTCTAGTTCCTTATTTGCCACTTTGTCTCTCACAAAGTGTATGTCAAGCTCAATATGTTTAGTCCTGGCATGAAACACTGGATTTAATGCCAATGATTTAGTTCATAAGTTGTCGCACCACACAACCGGAGTTGTTTCAGAATGACTTTTAAGTTCACTGAGCAGAGACTGTGTCCAGCAAATTTCAGAAGTTACGTGTGCCAAGGCTCTATATTCTGCTTCTGTACTTGAACGGGCGACAACGTGTTGCTTCTTTGCACTCCATGATATCAGATTTCCTCCCAGATATACACAGTAGCCTGCTATTGATCGCCTGTTGTCTGGACAAGCAGCCCAGTCAGCATCACAGAATGCAGTGAGGTTGAGATCACCTCTTTTTTGTATTCTAAGTCCAAAATATGTAGTTCCCTTAATATATCTGATAACCCTTTTAAGTAGATTCCAATGTATGTCTGTTGGTTTCTGCAGAAATTGACTTAGTCTGTTCACAGCGAATGACAAATCTGGCCTAGAGTGAACTAAGTACTATAGAGCACCAACTGAACTTCTGAAGAGTGTTGGGTTGTTCAACTCTCTGCCTTCCTCCTTTGAGATCAGTTTTCCAGCTACCACAGGAGTTGTTACTGGATTTAGACTGCTGAACCCGAACCTTTTTATGATATCCAGTGCATACTTGTTTTGCGAGAACACTAAACTAGCTTCATCTCTTTTTATTTCAATCCCCAAGAACTTCTTTAAGTTCCCCATGTCTTTGAGTGAAAATTTTTCATTTAACTTGTCAATGAATTTCTGCAAGTGTTGTTTGTTACTCCCTGTAACAATGATATCATCAACATATATGAGAATAATGATAGTGTTGTTTTCTTCCAACTGATAGTAGAGAGAATTATCAACCTTAGATTGAGTCATTCCCCATTCAATTAATGTACCTTTCAGCTCATCATTCCAAGTTCTTGGAGCTTGTTTCAGTCCATAAATTGCCCTCCTTAACTTACACACAAAATCAGGAAACTTGCTATCAATAAATCCTTCAGGCTGAGACATATAAACCTCCTCATTGAGTTTTCCATTGAGGAAAACATTATTTACATCGATTTGTCTGATATCCCAGTCATTTGTCACCACCAGAGTTATAATGATCTTTATGGTTGATGCCTTAATCACTGGACTGAAAGTCTCCTTGTAATCAACCCCATAAGTCTGCAAGAAACCTTGAGCAACCAGCCTTGCTTTGTACCTTTCTATGTTTCCCTCACAGTCATATTTCAATTTGAAGATCCATTTACAACCTATCACTTTGGTAGCTTTTCCTTGAGGAACCAATTCCCAGGTCTGATTTCTTTGTAGTGCTTCAAACTCTGCCTGCATTGCTCTTCTCTAGTTATTATTAGATAAAGCTTCTCTGACATTGGTTGGTTCTGAGATTTCAGCTGAGTAAACCTTAGGATTAAATATTCCAAGTTTTCCCCTTGTCATCATGGGATGTCCTGTATGTTGTGAGTCAGCTTCAGTGTTTTCTCTTGTTTCTACTCTTGTTTCTGTTTCCTTCATAATAGAAACTGCATCACCCAACTCTTCCACTCCTTCATAATGTATACTATCTCTTCCTGTATCTTGTATGTTATCAGAACTATTAACAGGAACTAAAGGTGACTGAGATGCTGAGTGATGGACATTTTGAGTTGTTTGGATGGGAGTGGCAAATTCTGTAGTATCTGACTGATGATTTGGTGAGACTGGTGAAGTGTGAGGTTTTGATGTGTGTGTGGAGGTTAAGTTTTGAGAGTTTGTTCTCAGTGGCAGTGGATATGTGATTATTGTAGAGTCAATTGACTGTGTGAGTTTATCAAGTAAACCGATTTTGAATGGAAATTCAGTTTCATTAAACACCACATGTATGGAGATAAACACCCTTCCTGTAGGACTTAGACATTTATATCCTTTATGAGATGCACTAAAACCTAAGTTCACACACTTTTGAGAGTGAAACGAAAATTTGTGTTTATTATAGGGTCTTAAATATGGATAACAGCTGCAGCCAAATACCCTTAATGTTTCATATTTCACTTCCCTTTTGTATAAGAGTTGATAAGGTGTTTTGAGACCAAGTACAGGGGTTGGTAGTCTGTTTATAAGATAGGTAGCCATTGAAAAAGCTTCCCACCAGTAGTATAGAGGTATTTCAGCTTGTGCCAACAAGGTAAGAGCAGTTTCAGTCAAGTGTCTATGTTTTCTTTCAGCTCTACCATTTTGAGGTGAAGTATATGGACAAGAGAACCTCATTTCTATTCCATTTTCTACAGCAAACTTCTCAAAAACTCTAAATTCTCTCCCATAGTCAGTTTGAACAGTTTTTATCTTTCTATCAAACTGATTTTCTACCAAAATTTTGAATTGTATGAAAAACTTTATGGATTCTGACTTGTGTTTCATAGGATAGGTCCAGGTATATCTGCTAAAATCATCCACAAAAACTATGTAATACCTAAATCCAACAGTAGATTTTACAGGTGAAGGTCCCCAGACATCTGTGTGTATTAAATCTAACGGATTTGTGGCATGTGAAACAGACAGCTTAAATGGTAGTTTTTGTGCTTTGCCAATTTGACATGAGTCACAGAAAAAGGAGATTTCATTAGCTGAAAACTGTTTATTACACGATTTCATCACAGAACTCAGTACTTAAAGAGAAGGATGACCTAGTCTTCTATGCCAAATTTCTAACTGCTGAGACTGAGTCTGAGGTTTATTACAGATTGAAGACGAAGAAAGTACTGGGAATTTTGAAATTGTTATAGCTGATTCTTGAGAGTGAGCTTTTGGTAGAGTCAACTGGTAGAGTCCATCTTTAAGCATCCCTTGAGCCACCGATTTCCCCGTTAGCAATTCCTTGACAACACAAAAGTTAGGATGAAATTCAAAGTACACTCCATTATCTCCAGTAAACTGTGACACACTAAGCAGGTTTTTCTTAATGCTGGGAACATGTAAAAGTTTATTCAGAACTAAACTTCTATTGCCATTATCAGACAGAATTTTAAAACTAGTATGAGTGATAGGTAAAGAATTACCATTGCCAATCTTAATGCTTTCATTACCAGTATATATCTGTGCGTCTGTCAGATTCTTTAAGTTATTGGTGACATGGCTAGATGCTCCAGAATCTGCATACCAAGCTGGATCTTCCAGTATATTAGGAGATGCCAGATATGCTGAGTGATATCAACGTTGCTGTGGCTAGAGCCTGCTGCCTCTCCAGCTTTCATACCACCAAAATTTTCATTATATCTCTTGAAGCACCAACCAGCTTGATGATTTATTAGACCACAAATTTGACAGGGATTTTTGTACTCATTTTGTCTGTTACTTCTTTCTCTGCCTCTTGCTCTGCCTCTGTTGCCTGCATTTCTCCCAATTCCTCTTGATCTTGCACCAAAATTTCCTCCTCTGTTATATCCTTAACTGAGATTAATGGATCCCATACCAATTCTGGCTTCATTTAGGTAGTCAAGTCTTGCTTCAAATGTGAGGAGAATAGATGTCATTTCATGCCAGTTCAGCTGGTCTTTTCCATTTAGCTGAACTACAACCGGAGTGTAATCTTCATCGAGTCCAGTCAACACGTGATTAATGAGATCTTCTTCATTAACCACCTTATCTGCAACTTGCAGATTATCAGCCAGTTTCTTCATTTTAGTAAGATACTGGTCCATAGTCATTGCTCCTTTCCTGAGCCTTTGTAACTCTCCAGAATGAAAAATCATCCTTGATTTGTTTAACACTCCAAAGCTTTGCTGAATAGCTGACCAGAGTTGTGCAGTAGTACTGCTTCCCATGACTCTCATGGTTATATCAGGAGACATTGAGGCATAAAGCCATCCCATAAGAAGGGAGTTACTAGAAATCCACTTGATGTACTCTGGGTTTTCTTCCTGCTTGGTTATAGTTCCCGATTCAGTTGTTTCTTGAATAGATATGAACTCAGGTGGACAGGGCTTCGTTCCAAGCAAGTGACCTTCAAGGTTATGCCCTTTTACGATAGGCATAACCATGTTTTTCCATAGCAAAAAATTGTCTCTATCCAACTTAATAGAGAGGTTTTGAGTTAGGTTTAGTGTAGTTGATTGAAGACGAGCTGAGGGAGTTGTTGATAGTGAAGATGAGTTGGTTTGAGACTGAGTTTCAAAAGGGTCAGCCATAGCTCTGATACCAAGATAAAATATCAATGAGAAGATAGATCTTTACTGAGGAATTCCAAGAATTACAACTCGATTCAGAATAATACATTACAGCAAAAAACGGAGCTATATATAACCAGGGCCGGCCCTGGCCCAAGGCTACTAAGGCAGTGGCCTTGGGCCTCAAATTTTTAGGGGCCACACAAAAAAAACCCAATACACTCCGTTGGGCCGAAAAAATTAAGTGGCCCTAACAAAAAAGCCCCAGCCCAAAAGCCCAATAAAAACCCTCAAATATCCTTACCAATTACCATCATCTTCATTCTTCAACTCTCGCCTCAGAGCCTCTTCTGACTCTTGAGACTCTTCAGCTCATTCAATCGTTCTTCTCGGCTTCTACAAGA
>CAIGRT010013226.1:0-13880 GCA_903798405.1 Fraxinus platypoda
ATAATCCGTTAAAACAATAAATTCCTTTAGTTTTTCCGTTAAACCAACAAATTCAGTTAGATAGGCACTTTTTATATATAGAGAGATATGGTATTTCGAATCAGATTCTAAATTCTCATTTCACTTGTGAATAATTATAATGTTTCATCTTGGAGTGTGGATATCTGGATGCTAGGATAAAATCTATTTCATTTTTTTAGGATGGATGACCGTATATTGTAATCCATAAGTGAAAAGGATTATTTTTCATACATCATTTGATTACCACTATATTTTGGGTTTCATAATATTGAAATTAAATTTCATAATTACTGTATCATTGCTTATGAGATGTCTCTGTGTTAGGGCTATGTTTACAATCAGTTTCATATGTATGATTGTATATTGCAACCCACAATCCAAGAATAACTATGTACAACATCACTTGATAACTGCAACTTTGACAATGTGACATATTGTGGATGAAGCTTAAAATAACAACGATTACTGTAAAAGGAAGGCCTCGATTTGTTTGAATGTGGTGATTTTATAAGAGTGATTAGGGTTTATATATTGGCGGATAAATCCTAATCACGCTTGTATTGATGATCAAACAATGATTTTGTAATATATTTTGATATAGATAATAGTGATGTGAATCTGGGTGAGGATCGGTGAGATATGATTTTTCGATTTCTTGAAAGTGTTATGGATGGAGGTTTTTTGGAACAACTACGAACCGACGGGAATTAGGGTATTTAGATTGAAAAACTATGGGAAGGGGCATGATTTGGGTGGGGGGTGAATTTGCATATAATTGATTATCTATTTAAAAATAGCAAGGAGTGTGTATGGTGGCATCTATTCAACACACAATTGATTTGTCTAGAATGAGTGAAGTGATTCATTTGTTTTTCATCTTACTATATTTTTAAAGTAAAACATGAAAAAAAATTCATTACAAAGTATTTTCTGAATTTTTCTGATTTTTTTTCAAATAATAGGTGATGGGTATAATTTCCACATACAAGATTAGAAATCCCAAAGCACAATATGCTGGGCCTAATTCAACTCAAAAACATCTGGCCCACCATTAGATTGAGTCGGGACAACTTGGGCCAGTCCTTTTGCAAAAGGGAAAATTGCAAAATTTGAAAAGAATATTTATTCTCACCTAAAATAATCCTACATTATAGCAAATTAATCATTTTGTTTATCAAGAACGTGTTGGTCGACCGTATGGAAAAATTGAACTCTGCAAAAAATGTGATCAGCCATTGAAGTATGTTGACGAAACGTGCACTGAGAAAGACTCTTTATACCACCTAACTTAGTCAATTAAATGGTTCACAAGGTGCCCATATTCGAGAATTCCTGAATGAAAGACCCAACTATCTTCAACCTTTCAACCCCGTGACCCTATGAGTATTTAATGATCGCAATTTCTAATTAGTTAAATATTTATAGTGAACATGTTTTCGATTATGATAAAACGTTTAACACCGTGACCTCACATGTTTTTTGTAATCTCGAATTTACCGTTAATAATGAAATACGATTTTGACCTGCTATCCTTAGGAATTGTGGTCACTCTTGCGAAATACGTGACTAACCTCCATCATTATGACACTAAATGGTTGTTTTACAATGAATAATTGTGACTTTGTCTTCTTTCTGTCGTAGAATTTGGCGGTGAAGAAAATCTCTCTCCAAATATCGGAATAAAATGAAAAAAAAAATTGCAATTTATCGTAATTTTAGAAACATATCAATTAAAGTTATGCATATTCGATGTTTCTTTAACTTTTTTTTTTTTTAAAAAAAATTAAATTAAATTTTGGCGAATCTAATCAATATGACTTTTTGTCTTGACAAACCCTGTATAGGTATGTATACAGCTAGCATATTTGAATTAGGATGAACCTTTGAGGTTTTCAATTTAATTAGCTGAACTAATTTCCAACCACTTCATACTTTCTTTTCTTTGGATCTATGATTGATAGATTAGGTCAACTGTTCTTCGCCATGTGGACCGAAAATGTTAGGGATCAATCTCAAATTTAATGGAGGAGGAGGGTTTCTTTTAGATATCCTAGTAGATGTAGTTACAAATAAAATGAAATGGCGAAGAAGAAATCATATAGGCGATCTCGAATAAGGTGAATAAAATTTTGATAATGTTTATTGCTATATCAATTGCGAGAAAGTAAGAGAGGAAATCCGTCTAAAATTCTTGCTGAAATTTCGACCGACGCCAAGAAATTAAATTAAAAATACATACATGCACGTGTGCATGTGCTCAAGAAGGACTATCGATACTTAATGTGACATGGTATCTTTAAATCAACTTGGGAATTTAAGCAGAATAACTGTGTAATGTTTGTTGGAATTTGATACAATATAAACGAAATTTTGCTAGATCTTTTGCCTGAGTAGTATTGAGATTTTTTTGACAGCTTGGCTCATTTCGTGGGACTTTTTCCCTATTATATAGGACATCAAATTGGAACTTGACGCGATAGTCATGTCAAGTTACTGTGATCGGTCATGCATGTGTGTCACTGACTTATCTGAAGATCATAGATTGATTGAAGAATTTGGTAATGGCGGAGCCATCATGACGCATAGCCACATAGGCCTTTGACTTCATGACTTTTGCAATCGTGACATAATAATATATTCTTACGATGTCATACATGGAATTTGCGTGAGTGGGGCCTCCTATTTGGCTTGGGTAAAAAGTCGTCTCTTAGTAATTCAAGCTGGCTCCACAAGTGATTCGACGTGAATTTTCAGATCGGACGCCAACGGATACTATGACAATTATTTATTAAAAAAAATGAAATTCCAGTAAACATTGAATATGCTGTTTCCTCAATCCTAGGCCAACTAAAGTTGTCTCATTGCTTGTTTGGCCGACCTTATAGAATACGAGTTTGTGACAAACACATAAAACCATTTTATGTAATTAATTTTAAGGCATTGGGATTATGTTAAATTCCTCATAGACCAATTGCCTTATTTCATATGCCGGCTTCCTATTCATTTCCAGTATTTAATTAATTATTTGGCAACTCCTAAATTATCGACTTTATGGTGCCAACAAATTTCTGTTGGCTGCATTCACATCTCTTTCATTTCACCCACCGCCCATTTAACTTCCCATGAATAGTTAATGGCCAACAAAACGACTAGCCCATTAATCTCGTTTGACAAGATTTTTGAAAAGTCAAAAGTTACTTTTAAACAAATTTGAATAATTTTTATCTGATTAAAAGAACTTTTAAAGAAAGACGATCTAATATAACTTTCTTAGAAAAAAATAGTCCACAATAGGTAGAAGTAAAAACAGAAGACGAACCAAATAGACCCGAGTACTCGACCATCTTTTTATCAAAAAATTGGAAAAAACGATTATTTTTCCAAACGAATTAAGTTTATTGATTGTATCCCTTATCAATTATCATAATATGTTATGACTTTTAGCTTATTTTAATGGATTTTTTCCTCTTTTCTTTTTGGCTTTCTTGTGAGGGTGAAAGGCGTTGTAACTAAAGATGCCAAGTTCTTGAAAAGCAGGCAAGATTATTCATGGAAATTGACTATTTTAATATGCCACGAAGATGTGTTCCTCACCTCAAACAAAGAGAATATTCTTGCTAAAGATGGTTAAAAATAGACATGCACATTGCTTACACAATTAGTTTAAAAGGCCACAATTCCTATACTCACTTCCCATCAAAATCATCAATGGAAGCCATGAATGGTTTGCTTTCTTTTCCCATGTATGAGAATCTGAACCAAGATTCCGCCATTCGACAATTTTGCGCGGCCCGTGTGCAGCAAGAACAAGGAGGAGAATGGGGAGAAATTTTGCTAGATGAGATGGATCTTTGGCCACATTTTGATAGCACTCCTCCATTGGCCACCTCTGAGGTGGAGGAAATCGTCGACAGCTTCTTTAACGTGGAATGCTATGAAAAGGATAACGCTAACAAGTCACCAGATGACGAAATTGGACTATTTAATCAGTATCCAGAAGAGGGACTCCAAGATTTTTCAGAGATTGATGGTTTCTACTATGATGGAGATGTTCCAATGATGATGACTAACGAGGGTGAATTGGAAGAGTGTGGCTCATGCAACGATCTTGTGTTTTGTTCGAACATGGAGCCAAGTATAAAGGATGTCGTTGATCAAGGCCTTCATTTGGTGCAATTGTTGTTAGCTTGTGCTGAGGCTGTGGGTTGCAGGGACACGCGACTTGCTGATACAATGTTAAGCCAAATCTGGTCTTGTGTAAGCCCTTGGGGCGATTCTTTGCAGAGAGTTTCGTATTGTTTTGCAATGGGATTAAAGAATAGATTATGCCTTCTTCAAAATGTGAATGCTGATGGTTCATTCTCTGATGGTGCCGTTGATGTCTCTTCGATCACAAGGGAGGAAAAGAACGACGCCTTTGATCTGTTACACCAGACGACTCCGTATATTGCTTTTGGCTTCATGGCTGCAAATGATGCTATATCTCAAGCAGCAATGAGGAAAGACTCTTTGCACATAATTGATCTTGGAATGGAACACAATCTTCAGTGGCCTTCTTTAGTAAGAACTTTGGGATCACGACCCGAAGGCCCCCCAAAACTAGTTCGGATCACGGGCATAATTGGAGACCAAGATCCACTGAAGCTTGAGATTAGCCTGAAATGCCTCGTCGAAGATGCCAGTTCTTTGGGCATTCATTTGGAATTCAACATGATAGCAGAGCCAGTATCGACATTAGTGTTAACCAATGAAAAGCTCGAGTTAAGAGAAGGAGAAGCATTGTTTGTAAATAGTATCCTGAATTTGCACAAACATGTGAAGGAAAGCAGAGGATCCCTAAAGACCTTTCTTCAAACAATTAAGAAACTAAATCCAGTTCTTTTAACAGTGGTTGAACAAGATGCCAACCACAATGGGCCATTCTTTCTCGGGAGATTCCTTGAATCTCTTCATTATTATTCTGCCATTTTTGATTCCCTCGAAGCCAGTATCCCGAGAACTAGCCCAGAGAGGCTAAAGATCGAAAAATTTCATTTTGCAGAGCAAATTCGCAATGTTATAGCGTTTGAAGGTTCTAGCAGGATGGAGAGACATGAAAGGGCAGACCAGTGGCGTAGACAGCTAGCTCGTGCAGGTTTTCAAGTAGTAGGAGTGAAGTGTATGAGCCAAGCTAGGTCGATGGTTTCTGTCTATGGCTGTGATGGTTACACTGTATCCAGTGAAAAGGGTTGCCTTCTGCTTGGATGGAAAGGAAGGCCAATAATGTTGGCATCAGCATGGCAAGTGCACAATGCCACTTCCTCCTAAGCTTGCTTGGATAAGCTGCTTTTTTTTCTCATCACAATTGATTATTCATTAACAAGACATTTGATTATCATCTCGTTACAATAAAGTGAATCAAATTTTGAGACACAAATTATCCTCCATTCGGATACAAATTTATAAATGGTTTATAAATTCAATCAAAGTCAAACATTAATTTTAACAACTCATTCATAACTACTAATTATTATTCACACATTCCGTGAGATCAACCACTAATTCCTCTATAAAAACCATTTATAAATTTGCCAAACAGAGGCTTGATTTGAAATTAAGTAATGCAGCAATTGATATTTGGTCTCTACTGCTAATGAATGCTCAATTATGTCAAAAACGCAGAAAAACAAATTGAATTCCATTACACATCTTCAACCTGTCCACAGCAATGTAAAAGCATAACCCAGATTCAAAAAACTCGGCTTCTTATATCTCATGAGCCATTTCCAAGCATTTGTTCCTTCTATTAACAATATATCACTCATTGTCCTCTGTGTACACGTTTGAATGTAAAAAATATATTGCCTTCAGTGAAGAAAGCATCGAACTGCTAGTAGTGCCCTATGAACTTGTCTTTCGAGTTTGGGCCGAGGCAGACATTATGCGCAAACGGTTAGTAATTTCTGTAAAAGTTGGTCTTGCTGCAGGATTTGGGGCCCAACACTGCTCCATCAACCTTCTCCAATCTGGATCGCAGTGGCTTGGAATGGTTGGCCTTAATGTGTTGTTGACAATGCCACCTGCAAGGAAGAAGAAGACTCAACTTTAGGAACGTATATTCAAATGAGTGAAATAAAAGAAAAGTACAGAGACCAGAAATATCCTGCAATCTATACAATTCATCAGATTAACTCCAAATTCCATCGGACATAGAATCAATCCCATCCCTCTTTCTTTTCCAAGTAACTTCTAATATAGATTCTCCTCAAGATTAATGGGGAGGCAGCTTCTGCTGAGTTAAATACATGAGGCCCCTGTTTGGTTCAGCTAAAAAATGGGATTAAAATCTAAATGATCCCATCGTACACCCTCAATAATAGAGAAAAATATGGGATTTTAGTTAAATAACGTGGAACATTTTGAGTAAAAAATGCATAAACGGCAGAGTACTATTTGCTATAAATACACCAAAAGGAGAGCTATTCAGTCAGTAAAACTTTCCTTATATATTTCTAAAACCTGTTAAAACTTAAAGGATGGTATGCATGCATATGTCATAATTACTAATCTTTCTTCTAGTATATGATTTCTGCCTTAGTCAAGGAGTCAAGATGTAGAGGGCATTTGAAAAAAGTGAATACGGAAGGTGGATCCTGATTAAGTACTGAATAACAAAGCTGCATTGAAAATATAAGATACTGTTTGGTTAGACACTGATATTCATATTGAGTTTAATAGTATCTGTAATTTACACCTCATGTTACATGAAATGTTTTTCTCAACTTTGTAATTTGAACTAGTTTTTAGTGGTTCTTATAATTTTAAGTAGTGGCATTTAGATTCTATTAAACATACATAACCAAATAAGTACTTAAATGCATTAGCATGAAGTGTTTTATCAAACACCAAGAACGCTGCAGTGAGCGATTTCAAGAAATAAAACTTCTGAAATGTCAAATTATAACATTTGGTCCCTTGCATATATTACCTGTATATAGCTAAAATGGGGAAACATTCTAATAAAAAATGTCAAGCAGAAAATAGGAGGAACCATTTTCTAAAATCATGTTTGGGAAGTGTTTGTAAACAGTCAAAATTATAAATACATAGAAATGAGTGGTGGATAAGTGGGTAGTACTTGTGGGTACCACGAAATACGTGGATAACAAATGGTTTGACCGATTGTAAACAGTTAATAGACATTAAACAAACACGAACTAAAGCAGATTTGTGCAATCCACATCTAAGTAAAAAGGACTACAGAATGTATGACTCGATCCTTTTTAGCAGAATATGCTAATGGCTGATGAACTTAGGTCATAGATAGAGTCGTGTAACATTAAGAACTTCAGAAAGCCAAGGATATTGTAAAATATTAAGCAAATGATAATTGTGCCCATTCCATGTAAAAATGGTCCTATTTTGAAGGTTTTAGGGCACATGTATGCAGAAAATATACAGCAGCCACATAAGTTAACCGGTTAATTTAACAGCTGATAAGGACACTATTCATTTTACAACTGTTAAGAAAATTCTGTACCAAGTCAAAAAACTAAAAATGCGCACCTATGATAGCACCATAATGCATGTTGGCGTAGGGTTCGTCCCCAGTGAGTATCTCCCACAAGACAATACCAAAGGAAAATACATCAACCTGTTGGACAATTACCCAAAAACAGTGGTGTCATAAGATCACCTAGAAGGATTAGATATTCGTTGGCTTTGAAGTAGAAGGAATAAGGGTAATGTGAACACTTATGTGCCCTTTTATATTCGTTGCACCTTGCAAAATAGTTTATATGGTTATGATCTCTAGTCTCACCGAATACTGTTTAAAAGCTTCTCATAATTTTTCATAAGAAATTTCACTAAACAGAGAATATTTTGCATCCATAAGACACATCTTCAAGAAATCCTGCTAGTGAAGGAAAATATTGTTTTGTTAAGTTCTCTATTCTTGTAGTTTCCCAAAGATACTTCTTCATATGTTGGTGTCTTACCTTCTCAGAAACTTTAATGCTGCTACCATCCAGCAACTCTGGAGCCATCCATGGAAGAGTCCCCCTCACTCCAGCGGAAACCAAGGTGTTTCGCTTTATTTTCGACAGACCAAAATCACCTACCTAACAGATTGTAATACAACATCAGAACTAAATGGACTACAAATTAGAAATCATGCTTACTGTGAATTTTACTAATCTCCCATCACAATAAAAATAAGCCTATCATGCAGAGCAGGATCCCATCAAGATAACCTTGCATATAGGTCGTGAAGGATCTTTCAAATTAACCAGCAAATTATCACATTTCAGATCAAAGTGAACAATATTCTTCGAATGCAGATATTCCATCCCAAATGCTGCATCCATGGCAATTATAAGCCGCTTACGGCGATCAAGATGCCTGCAATATCATATTAAAAACAAAGAGGAATATTATAGAGGAAAAGGTAGTGTGAAGGAGAAACAAATGGGTAACAAATCCAAAGTTAATTTATATCGAATATTTGGTCTGCAACAAAAAGAGAAGAACTTAAGAGGTACACGGTTATAACAAAATGGAACTAAAATCGAATTTGAAGAACCACATGTGGAAGTAGTACCTATCCTTCCGAACTAAAACATGCCTCAAAGAACCATCAACCATGTACTCTGTCACAGTTGCCAAGGTTCCCCCTGGTCCATCTTGTACTACACCGTAAAATGCAACTACATTTGGGTGGTGAAGCTTCGAGAGAATTTCAGCTTCCCTCCAGAAATCTATAGCCTGAAGCAGCATTAGCACAAAAATAAATATCAATTAGCTCATATATGGAGGACTAGGAGTGGGGCTATACAATTATTTCAATGTGCATAACTTTAAGTGTTCAATAGTAGGAAACACACCCAATGACACCAAACATGTAGTTCAACGTCTATTAAGAAAAAACAAAACCAAGCATGTAAGAATGAAGGACGGATTACCAATCTCTCTTGCTCTGACTGTCGACCAGTAAAACAACTTTTCTTTATTCGCTTGATAGCAACATCAGAGCCTCTCCATTTTCCATGATAAACTGTCCCAAATGTTCCAGAACCAAGTTCCCTCAATTCCTCCAAATCTTCATTCTTTATGATCTGTAAATCAATTATGAATGGTCATGTAAATTATAAGTGGTGAATCTATTTCCTCGGTCATTAAGTTGACACTTTCAACCAAGTTCATGTTTCTAGGATCCTTTAATAATCAAAAGAAAACTAGCTAATGGTTAGTTGACTGAATTTCAATTATAACAAAGATCTGAATAGCAAAGAGCATAGAACAACCTGTGTTTGACATTGGTGGCAACAAATAATTGTCACAATTTTATATATGCTACATTATTTACCAATTAATTTGGGCTGCCGATTTGACCCAGTGATAAATAATGCCAAATTGTTAGTTTGGTAAAACCATGTGGTGGGTCGGGTTCACCTGTGCTTTTATAGCATGAGATAACAAGTCAAATTCCTTTAACATATAACTAACCGAATCTGGCAACCTTTTAAAACTCTATTTTTTTTTTGCTTAAATCAATTGAAAAAGGTTATAGTTGTGAGGTGTGACGTAGGCTTGGGTTCTAGGAGTCCAATGTATCAACAGAAACATTTCATTATTTCTGCTAATGACTCTAACCAAAATCATGTGATCATAAGGACGAACAAAGAAAACTCAGATTACTGCTGATTCCAGACATTAAATGAGTAACCGCAACAAAGCAAAACCATGTTGTGCCTTGCAACAACAAACAATTTCGCTGAACAGAACAATTGAACGTAAAAAATGATAAAAATTAATCGTGTTAAGGCGCGACCATACCTGCAATGCGTTTATATCAAAATCTACCAAAGAAGGATCTAGAGGAGGTAAGCCAATACTTCCAATCCCATCCTAAAATCATGGTCAAAATTAGAATACATTCCATTGGAAAAGAGTTCGTGTTATTAAATGACACCTAGTCTTAATTACTAAAGATATACCTTTGAGTCTCTTACTCTTAATTATTAAAAGAACAAAAATACCTCATAGTCTGAGTCTCGAACTCTCGTGTTATCCATCAAATCATCATACTGTATTCCATCACTGGCTTTCACTCGGGAAGTACCATAATTGAAATCCGTGATTACAGAGGCAGCTCCTTCTCCACCAGGGATAATTTTGTTATCATCTTCACCATAAGTATCCCGCAGTTCCCTGCGATTTGGTCCATCTTTCGTCAATCGTGCATATTCATAAGTTAAAGGAGCCTCTTCTTCAACTTTTGGAAGTCCAGATGAAAATCCAACATGGTCTTGATCCATAAGAGAAACATCCCTTTTAGCAAACCCATCCCCTGCTAATCTCTGGAAGAAGGACCAGTGTTTAGGTTCATGGTTCTCTATGTTTACACTTATGCCTGCTCCATCCTTTTGCAGTTGACAAATATTCGATGAACCATCAGAGAGTATAGCTTTCGAGAATATATTAGAAAGAAGATCGCGAGGGAATCGGTCGTTAATGTCAATAAGGACCCTCTGCTCGGTTCGGGGAACCCCAGTGGAGAGTCCATCCTGAGCCCCTGTCCAAGCAGAAGGTTCAGGGTGCTCATGGGCATTAGCAGCCAAGGATTCGCTGCTGACCTTTTCAACCCAATGAATTTGAGGAAGACTATTTGTTGGATCTTCATGGCATTTTGTTGAATCCACATGACTCACAGCTGGCAGCTTCACTCCTGCTTTTGCTTCAGCCAGAAGAATCTGATTTTCATGCTTGGGATCTCTGACATCCGTGGAGTCCACCTGTTTCAACCTTTGAGGTATCACAGGAAAATTATCATGGGTTGCAGTATCCACAGGAAAAGGCCTTTCGTTAGAAATTGACTGCTCAGTCAGGATATTCGGATTTCCATTTTCCTCTTTTTCATCAGACCCATTTATAAAATCTTGCTGGGCAACCTCAGAACGTGAATGATTGACGAGAAGCTGAGAAGAGTGTGAATCATCTGACTTCGATATTCTGCTAAGCAACTCTCCCTGCTCTCGGGGGATCCGCTCAGAATTAAAGACCCTCTGAGGAATAGGAGGCTCGAAGTAGCTCAAATCAGGATCAGGCTCAGACTTGATGGACTCGGGAACTAAAGCCTCGCTGCAAGTATCATAGTCATTGCCACTAGATATAGGCACGTGGGAGGGATTAACTGCATCAAGAGGCTTAGAGACCTTCAGAGGTTCCTGGGGCATGTCGTTTTTCAGAGTCTTTGCAGAAAATTCTCTGTCCAGTTTGGGGACCACAACTGACGATTCTTCCACAGGAAAACCACTGTTCCTGTTACCATTGTATGCCTGAGACGGAACAAGGTGCTCAGTGACCATTTGATTACTTCCATTCCCACTTTCTGGTTGTATTGAGACATCAACTTTAAGTTTCACCTCCTTTTCCTGTTCTTTTGTACCCTTCACAGTGAAACCATTCAATTTCTGCCCTTCAAGATCTTTCTTTTGAGCCATAAGCCCATAAGAAGTCTGTGGTACAGAACTTTCAGAAGGTGAGAAATATGGAGGATGCAAATTGTATTCATATTGTAGAGGTTGTTGCTTGTGATCATCCCGGTGTGCTGTCTGACCATGATCAAAGTGCAAATCAATTTCATAATTCTTTGAGGAACCTGGTATAATAGATTGAGAGGATATGTTAGCAGATGACGAGACAGCAAGGCCAGCCAAATTTGAGGTACTAACCCCAGTGATTTCATTTGCAGCTTTATTTGGGGCGATCTCAACATTCTGTGCATCTAACTCATTCAAATCGTTTCCATAAGAATTTGCCAGACCATGTAGTGCAGAGCCTTTTCTCGATCCCATGTCCATGCCATTGATTGCAACTACATATTTTATCTCAGAATCAACATTGGAATTAGCTAAGGTGAAATGAGCATCATCCAATTCACTGGCAGAAAACAGGAATAACCGAAGTTTTTTTGAACCTTCTCCGTCTTCTAGTACATTGCACTCCTCCATCATATTCATTAGATCCTCATCACTAGACACTGAAACTAAAGCATCCAGCTCCTCCCCAGGAAGCTGATATTTTATGGTATGTGTCCAATCATAAATTGTGGTTGTTTTCTGCCACAGTTCTTGCCATGTAATGTCCTTTCTTATGCGGATCATGCGTGTTTCACCTCCAACATACCTGAGCTTTCCATCACTTGGCCGAGGTAGTATTTTACCACCAAAGCTGCAGAGAATCTTAAGCTTTGTTGATGAGCTATCCGAAGCTCCAGATGAGGTATACATGAGTGTCCAATCAGATGAATTCCGTGGTACATACTGCATAGAACGTACAGAATCACAGTTACTTCTGTCTTCATGCAAAGACAAGTTCTTCCTTTCAAACTCTTTGGAACCTTTTTCTGCCATAGAAATCTTAGAGATATCTGAACCGCTCTCTGAACCAGTATGACTGATACCCAAAAAGCCTCTGAGTTCTAAGTAGCGAGGTGCATGATTCAGATCACCGGAAATATTTGGAACATTAGGTTTCCTGGGATTAACCCTATCACGCATGAATTCAAGAGCAAATTCCTCACCCGTCTGAATAGAGTAGTTATATACAGGTTTAGCTTCGGAAAAATTAACCTCAGGCGAGCTGAAGCTGGCATTTGCATGACCAGAATGATCCATCTGGAACACTTGAGATTCAGGAGCACGTTCATCGTTCCTGCGATCTGAGGGATTATATAGCACAAAATTATGATTTCTTGATTGTTCCATTTTGATAATATTGAATTTCTTTTCCCTCCAATTCAACTTCAATGGAAACAACTGGTGACACCACAATGCTATTAGTAACTTGAGAAAGCCATAAAGAAGAAGCACAATCCTTAGTGCAGCAGAAGGAAAACTTTGCTTGAATACAAGTTTATTGACATTTACACAATACATATATGTAAAATTTGAGAAACATTGCCAGCACACCCTAAAAAACACAGTCGCAGCTCATGACACGGGAAACACCAGTAATAGAATTAAGGACCAGGAGCAAAATGCACTGCAAAAAAGAATATAAATCAATTATTTTAGACAAAGAGCTTTCAAAATATAACAAACAGGAATGCATTGATATGAATATTCAAATATTACAGTTTAGCTTTTTTACCTTTCGTAACTATAAATCTACAATGGAAAAATATAGAGGAGATTATACCAGTTCTCTGATCCCCGAGGCAAGGTGATTGCACCTTCGGGAAATTCCCAATAAAACATGGAAAAAAGATATAGATACTGGTTCTCCTAAAAATGCTCCAGTTTTTTTCCCCAGAAACCTAACCCCTTAATTTCAAAAATAAACCTGAATTGCCATTTATTGAAGTGCAGCAATGAAATTTTAGCTCTTGCAAAAGATGGAAAAAACCTGAATTATCAAGTGTATATTCCTATAATGTACTGCAACATCAAAGTGTCCCCAATTAAGAAGACACCTCAACTTTCCAAAATTTGAAAATTCTACCCAATGAATCAGAAAATCAAATCAGCCTCCTTATAGCAGATATCAGTTCAAATAAATTAATGGACCCGCTACTTTCATCCTCCATTCTTAAATACGTATCTTACTCTAAATCTAACCCCTATTAAAATTTTTAAAATTATAAAAAAAAATATTATATTCATCCACGATACATTACAACATTATCCATATTAAATTCATTCATTTAGACAATATATATCCACACCACTTTATATATCTATCTCACTCTAAATCTATCCCTATTACAATTTTAAAATTTTTTAAAAATTATTATATTAATCCCCAGTAAATTTCAACATTACTCTCATTAAATTCATTCATTTAAACACTATATATCCACAAAGTTTAACCAAAAA
>CAIGRT010013239.1:0-16282 GCA_903798405.1 Fraxinus platypoda
GAAATAAAGATGCCACTCGGTTACCAACCTCCAAAATTCCAGTGTTTTGATGGGAAACGCAACCCGAAGCAACATGTTGCTCATTTCATTGAAACGTGTAATGCATGCACTTATAATGATACTATAGTAAAGCAATTCATACGTTCCCTCAAAGGTATGACATTTGAATGGTATACAGACTTACCGACTAGGTCAGTTGATAGTTAGGATCAACTCGAGCTAGAATTCCTGACACGTTTCTACAATACCGGGCAAACGTCAGCCTTTTAGAACTTGCTCGAATGAAGCAAAGCAAAGAAGAGCCCATTGTAGAGTGAGTACATCGAACGTTGGAGGAACCTCGTGCTTAATTGCAAAGAACGAATTAGCAAAGCATCTTCCATTGACATGTGCGCACAAGGCATACATTGGGGATTACTCTATAATCTCCTAGCAAATATGCCACACTCTTTTGAAGATTTTGGTAACACGTGCTCATGACCTTGAACTACAAATTGCAAAGCATGGAAGTTACTTTCCAAGTGATCCACGTGGCAAGAAAGATCATAAGAAAGAAATAAAGAGGGACGTCAAGACAAGTAAGTCCAAAGAAGCTATGACAATCTCTTCAAAAATAGTCTTCAAAGGTTGAGCTCAAATCCAAAACCAAAGTCCAAGTTTAGACCAAACAACGGACAAGCCCAAAGCAGAGGTCATGTGACTTCGAGAAAAGTTGAAGAGAAGGAGTACCCATTTTCAGATTTTGAAGTTTCTGGGATTTTGGATCAAATCCTTGACCAGAAGATAATCGAGCTTCCAGCAATAAAGAGACCAGAGAAAGAGGGTAAGACTGATCATTCGAAGTATTGTAAATTTCACAGAATCATTCGTCACCTAATGGAGAAGTGTTTCGTTCTGAAAGATCTTATTATCCTCTTGGATAAAGAAAATAAGATCAAACTTGAAACCGGAGAAAATCAACAGTTGCCTGCTCGATGGTTTCATTTGGTTCGTTTGATCCAAGTCCCATTGCAAAGAATGAAAAGGTATTTTCCCGTGCATACAATGCTAATAAACCATCGGTTGAGGACTTTGGACCTCAACTTCCAGAAGGAGCCTTCCCAGTGGAGTTAGAGGTAGACAGAGAAGTCACAATCAATTAAGTCTATCTAGCGATGGTTGAACCATGTGCACCTAATCGTCCAACATTTTATGAAATTATGACAGACGACTTGGAAATATGGGATTCCAATTCATAGTCCGAAGATGAGGTCGGTAATGGCTGATCCACCTTCATAAGTAAGAAGAAGAAATATCGAATGTCCAACAAAACAGATAAAATATCACATTCCATGCCTCTTGCAGGACCAAAATTGGGGGCATTGGGTACAAAAGTTCAATCCAATAAAGAAGTAACACAGCAAAAAATTAGGGAGCATGGACCATTGTGAAAAGATGTCATCAAAAGACTCCACAATTCCCAAGTTCTAGTATTTTTTACGAGAAATCGAGGCTAAGAAGGAGACCAAGAAACAATCAAAAGAGAAAATCTAATGTCAAGTCAAGAGCATCTACTAAATCAACGGAAGTAGAAACTGCTTCACGTGCTCTTTTTGAACTGCCAATGGTGATTATTTTCCCAATTTTACCTCCAATATTATCAATGTAGAGGAGAAAAATTAGGCAAAGAACATATTGGGATTGAGTTCGAAGCAAAGGAAAACTATCTTACGACTCAACAATATTCCTTCAAATACGAAGAGTCTCTTAGTATTCATTTCGATGATCGAATGGATTTAATCGCGACATTGATCTACTGGGAAGTATACAAAGGCAAGGTCTTAGACATATTGGATGCACAATCTGATCAGACTATATGGCCACCATCACATTTGACGATGAAGATTTACAACTTGGTTCTCGCTTACATAATAGACTGCATGATGATCGATTGAAGGTCTGCCATAAACATTATGCCAATCAAAATAATGAAGAAGATCAGAATTAATGTTGGTGATTTGTCTAGGAGCAAGATCATGATTCAAGGATTCAACCAGAAAGAACAGTGAGCGATTGGCATGATTCGCCTTAAGCTGCAAATAGGAGAGTTAATTTCCTCAACTCTCTTCGATGTCATTGATTCTAAAACGTCTTATGATTTGCTCCTCTGACATTTTTGGCTGCATGAAACTGGAGTGATACCTTCGACTTGGCACCATTGCTTCAAATATAGC
Organism: Fraxinus platypoda; assembly: GCA_903798405.1. NCBI lineage: Eukaryota > Viridiplantae > Streptophyta > Magnoliopsida > Lamiales > Oleaceae > Fraxinus > Fraxinus platypoda. The sequence goes on from CAIGRT010013239.1 coordinate 2,214, forward strand.
CGAGACAGATAAGTCAAATGTGTGGCGCTGAGTCCAAACCATTCCTCGAAAAAGATTCTCAGTTTCTTCATGCCAAATTTTACATGGAAAATGAAGAATGTAATTCTATAGGATTGTCCATGTCAGATTCAAAATTAAAGGAGATGTGGGCGATGATGATAGATATGATATTGTTCTACCTCATCAATTTAGTAAAGGTAATTCAAAGTTTATATTTAAAGGGTTCTCTAGAGGCAAAAAACATATTGAGGTATTGAGAAAAAAAGTTAACTCTTCCAATACCTAGTATTCCAAAAAAAAATTCTGCCCCATCAACTCAGGAGAGTGTAAATCTATATCGAAAGTTTCAACATCTATTCCAAACATGACAAAGCTCTATATTTCTAGCTCTTCCAAACAAGACATGTCAGGTACTAAAGGAGACAATGAACCAAAATGGACTTTTAAAGGATATTACAATCCTTAAGTCAAAAAGTTATTTGAGAATACTGGATTTGGAAAAAGAGAGCCTCGTAAATTGGGAGATCTTGATGTTGTCCTTTCTGGTGGGCATATCCCTTCTGATTCTAATGGATCCCTTATATCGCGACCTAGGTATGGGTTGGGATATGATCCAACTCCACCGAGAAAGATTAAAGTCAAGAAAGTTTCTTTAAAACCAATCATGATTCAAATATATGAAATTACAAAGGGAAAATCAGAACAGCCGAGACCTTCTGTATTCGATCGAATTGAAAACGAGAATGCCAAAGTTTTGGTGTTTAAAAGGTTAAAAAGAGAACCTTCCACAACATTTGACACAAAAGGTAAAGTTTCTATCTTCCAAAGGTTAAGTATTGATCCTTCTTCATCTACTCAAATTGATAAGAATGCACAAGCTCATCAAAAGTCATTACAAAGACAATCTGCATTCTCTGGACTTGGAATTAAAACTTTTAATCCAAATCAGAAGCCTCAACTATCAAGAAGAAGACAGAAAAATCCAAAAGTTTACTTATTCCTAAAGAATGATGAAGATAAAGAAGAAGTCTAAAAACTCTGCCACAGCATACAAACCTGAACAAGCTCTACCTACATTTGAAGAAATTGGACAATCTACTGTGGATTAACTTGAAGCAATTGAATTTAGGAACTGATGAAGACCCGAGAGCAGTGTTTGTAAGTGATCTCTTCGGTCAAAAAAGGAATTCGAGTACACCATTTGCTTCAGGAATACAAAGACGTATGCATGGTCTTACAAGGAAATGTCGAGGTTAGATCTTAAGGTTGCAATACATCACCTTGTAATAAGACATGGAACACAATCGATCAAGCAACTTCAAAAAAGATTTCGACCAGAACTAATTCCTCAAATTGAAGTGAAAGTCAACAAACTTATTGAAACTTGATTCATATGTGAAGTCAAGTACCTAACTTGGACTGTGAACATTGATCCTGTAAAAAAAAAGGACAATTACGAGTCTGTGTTGACTTTCGAGATTTGAATCAAGCATGTCCAAAAAGACGATTTTCCACTTCCAATAACAAAGCTGATGGTGGATGTAAATACTGGGTATGAAGCCTTATCTTTCATGAATGAATCTTCGGATACAACCTAATACAAATGAATCCAAAAGACGAGGAGCTTATGTCATTCCGTATCCCTAAAGGCATATATTGTTATAAAGTTATGTCTTTTGAATTAAAAAATACAAGGGCAACTTATCAGCGAGCAATGCAAAAGATCTTCAATGACATGCTGCATAAGATAGTGAAATGCTATGTAGATAATCTTGTTGTTAAAATAAAGAAATGTGACGATCACCTACAAGACTTACATGATGTTTTCGAAAGACTCCGACGACATCAACTAAAGATGAATCCGATAAAGTGTGCATTTGGTGTCACCCTTGGAAAATTTCTTGGTTTCAATGTTCGAAATTGAAGCATTGAAATAGATAAATAAAAAATTGACGCCATAATTAATATGTCAGAGTCAAGAANATGCCAGAGCCAAGAAATGTACATGATTTGAAAAGTCTTCAAGGAAAACGTGCATACATTCGAAGATTTATCTCTAATCTTGTCAGACTTTGTCATCTATTTGACAAATTGGTAAAGAAAAATGTACTATTTAAGTGGGATGATGCATGTCGAAATAATTTTCAAAGCATTAAGCAATATTTGTCTCATCGGCCAATACTTGCATCTCCAACTCCGGAGAAACCACCGACTCTTTATGTTGCGCAAAAATATTCTTTAGAAGCATTTATTGTCCAAGTCAATGATGAAGGAAAAAAGACTGCAATCTATTACTTGAGCCAGACACCGATAGGCGCTGAAATGAAATATTCACATATTGAAGAAATATGTATTGCGTTAATCTTCGCGGCTAAAAAGTTGAGACATTATATGCTATCACACACAATCAATCTTGTTTCAAAGATTGATTCATTAAAGTACATAATGTCTAGGCCGATTCTTTCCAGAAAGATTGGAAAATTGGCACTTCTATTGTCCGAGTTCGATATCAAACTCATTCCATAGAAGGTCATTAAAGGACATGCTTTGGCATATTTTCTCGCTAGCCATCCAACTCCGGAGGAATGAGAACTTCATCAAGACCTTCCGGATGAAGAACTATTTGCTGTAGTTATACCATAATAGAGGCTATACTTCGATGGGATAGCTCGAAGTGATGGTGCCAGGGCAGGAGTAGTCTTTGTTATTCCTCATGATCTTGTTATGCCTTACTCATTTGTCTTAATAGAGAGTTGTTCAAACAACGTAGTGGAATATCAAGTCCGTATCCTTGACTTGGAGACAACATTAGATATGGATATCCATCAACTGGAAGTCTTTCGAGATTCTAAATTGATAATCAACCAACTTTTAGTTGAGTACGAAGTCCATAATTTAGACTTGAAACCATATCATGAATATGCATCAACACTTATGAAACAATTTAATTCGGTAAGAATTAAATTCATGGCTAGAAGTAAAAATAGAGAAGCTGATGCCTTAGCTAATATGGCCACTGGTTTGGCTAGGTCGGATGAAGACTTTTCCCACCCTATACCAATTGCTAAAAGATGGGTACTTTCATCGTTGTTGCCCAGTAATTTGGAAGAGAACAATAGTATCGAAGTAATTGATGATGAGTAAAGAGAAGATTGGAGACAACCAATAATCCAATTCTTTCAACATCAAAAGTTACGAGATAATCTATGACGAAAAGCTGAAATCAACAGGCGTGCATTTCGCTATGTCTTTTATAAGGGTACACTTTATCGAAGATCATGCGATGGAGTTTTCCTTCGATGCTTAAGTAGTGATGAAACAACACATGTTGTGGAAGAAACCCACTTTGGAATCCGTAGTGTTCATTAGTCTGACCCAAACTCCATTTTCGAATAAAGAGGAAGGAATACTATAGCCAACTATGGTACAAGACTCTATGGATTATGCGATGAAATGTGAGGCTTGCCAAGTCCAAGCAAATTTCATCTACCAACCTACGGAACCATTACATCTGACAGTAGCTTCTTGGCCATTTGATGCAAGATTATGCAAAGAAATGTGAAGCTTGCCAAGTTCATGCAAATTTCATCCATCAACCTCCGGAACCATTACATCCGACAGTAGCTTCATGGCCATTCTATGCATGGGGTCTTGATGTAATTGGACATATAACTCCAAAGTTTTCAGCCGGGCATTCATACATCCTCATTGGGACTGACTACTTCTCTAAGTGGGCTGAAGTCATACCAGTGAAGGAAGTAAAGAAAGAAAATTTCGCGAACTTCATTCGTATTCAGATCATTTATTGATATGGGGTCCCGTGACACATCATCACTGATAATAGAAAACCTTTCTATAATAGTCACATAAACAATTTATGTGCAAAGTTTGGATTCAAATAATATAACTTGTCCATGTACAATGCAGCAGCTAACGGGTTAGTAGAGACGTTCAACAAAACAATGTACACTGATAAAAAAAGTTGTTTCCAAATCAAAAAGAGATTGACATAAAAGAATCGACGAAATCTTGTGGGCTTATCGAACTCCAACATGAGCCACCCTTACACCTTAGTGTACGGAGTGGACGCTAGACTTCCTTCGGAGTGTCAAATCTCATCACTTCAAATTGCCATCTAAGAAGGTTTGATAATAGAAGAAAATGACCGTCTTTGACTAAGATAACTAGAAGTTTTAGATAAGAAGAAATTAGATGCACATATGCACCTAGAATGCTATCAAGCTCGGATGGCAAAGTTTTTCAACAAAAAGGTGCGACCAAGATCATTTTAAGTTGGAGATCTCATACTTTCCACACTTACCAATCATAATTAGAAGGAAAACAAGGGGGCAAGTTCTAACCTAAATGAGGTGGTCCATTCACTAATGGAGCATACAAGATTGTCGACAAAGATGGATTGCAAATCGGACCTATTAATGAAAAATTCCTAAATCATTTTTAGGCTTGAAGTTCTTTATTTTGTAAAATCTTCATTGCAACAAAATGTAGTACTCCTAGCCCGCAAGAGGATAAACTGTGAACGGCCCAAATAAATAAAAAAAATTATGTTCTTGTAATGAACTGCGTTCGACTTGATCCCTTTTTGGTATGTAGACAACTTGAATAAATTATAAATTCAAGTTCAGTTACAACCAATAAATTCATTCAATTTGTTTATCATTTTATGCAGTAAAAAAATACACAAGAAACACGAAGAAAAATTCACAAAAAAAAAAAATGATAGCACATCAAAGTTCATACAATATGGTCATCAAGAAAAATAGAAAGCCTCAGCTCTATCAAAATCACTCTTTAGTTTGTGATTCTTGTAATGCGGCTTTCGCAGTTTCAAGCATACATTTTCGTTCCTGACAGGTTTGAAGATCATCATGGAGTATTTCCAACTCAGAAGATATTTGACTAATTTTATCTTCCAATGAAGTATACGTGGAATCCTCCACTTCCAACTGAATATTTAAAAGTTTCAACTGTTTAGCCTTTTTCAAAGGTTTGACACTTCAAGTGTTGCTTTCTTTTAGATAAATAAAAATTAATTTCTTTCAGAAACACATCCATATGTTTCATCAAAGGTGTTGGATATCTGCGAAATGAGCTAGTAATCATGTTTTGAAGAATAAAATTATTCCCACCCCATCAAGATCAGATGTTGGAAAATTCATGCTTCAAAACGTTCCTAAAACACTTCTGAAGATAATTAGTCATGGCTTCTTGCAGAGCAGCCTTCAATTAAGGGGACTCTTGAGTTATCTCAAGTGAAGGACCAGACATGAAAGAATAAATTGGTGCACCCACATGATTGTTTGTCTTTGAAGGGGGAATGTTAACTACAGTCAATGAAGATGGAACAACTGGAATTTCGTGATTGATTTCTAAAACGTTTTGCAAGATTAGACTAGCAAGAATGATAGGGGATTGTCTTTTAAATGTTAGCTCTAATAGTCTCAGAACTCACTACATGTTCAATATTGAAATCATCTACTTTAAGCCCTTGCAAGGAAGGTCGTGAAAATCATAAGTACTATCTATTAATTGAAGTGCATCAATTTTCCTATCATTCTCGCCAGTCTAATCTTGCAAAACGTTTGGATTCGTAGAGAAATTCAGTACTTCAAGAATGCTTTGAAAACCTACAAATAAAAGAAAAAAATGAAGGATGATTTAAAATAAAAGAGAGAAATAGACAAAAGGAAAACAAAGAACATACTTGCATTTCATGTTCTAGGCGACATCTCTAAAAATTTGCCATCGATGATGTATATGGGAGGCTGATGTTAATGTTAGAAGCTTCGAGGTCACCTTTTGAAGGATTTGGAATAGCTTGAAGCGGCCTTGGTTTTATCGATCGTTTCATACATATATTCGGAAAATAGGAGCCTGGAATTGAAGTCCGTTACATGAGATCAAATACAATTAGTATGTTAAATTTAAAAGTAAGGATCATACCTGATCTCCAAAACATTCATCTTCTAGAGAAGTTTTTTCAGGGGTGTGGGATGCTTGATCTTCAGGACTACTATGGTATGGAATCAAAACTGCTTCAGGTATCTTATCAGCATGCTCAGGGGTGGAAGCAAACTTTGTTGAATGAACTATAATTTTATTTTTCTTATACCTCTTACATTTTGAAAGTTTGATTCTTCTTTCGTGAAGTCTCTTCAGGAATGATATTTGGAGGGTTTAATCCTTTGGCTATAACCCCGTTTGCTTGCCTTGAAGCTAGATCAAGAACAAAGTCACGACTCTCACTAAAAGATAAAACCCGCACTTGACATTTAGTCAGGTTTGGCAGTACTTTGTTATTCCACCAATCTTGATACCCTGCATCAAATTCTTGACATGTATCCTTCGTATACTCAGGAATATGAAATATAAATCCACTTATTGTTCGAGGCAAAGATAACCAAACACGATAAAGGTTGACTACACTGGGAGTAATATCCAACTTTCTTGGTGAAGCAGGAAGTTTCTGTTTAAAGCCATGTTATCTCACAGACTTGTGAGGATTATATGCTTCAAGAATGAATGTAGAAGATTCAGAACAATAAAAAATAAATCCAAATCGAATTCTCATCATAAATTCTAAAGTATTTGTAGACCTTGATACATCATCCACTCGTACTCCAGAACGAGATGGTAGGGGAAGTGGATTCCAGAAAAAGACATCAACATCTATTTTTCCACGGATGAGGTCCCGACAATCAATGGCATTAATCTCCCAATATTGGAGAGCATTCAAAGTACTTGCATATCTTGGGATAATAGGGCGATAATAATTCTTATCTGCGTAATCAAAAATACTGCGAACAAAATAAGTTCCAGCCCAAGCAAAAAAGAAGTGTCCGAGAAATGAATGTGAAATTTTGCCAAGGTCCTCGCCTAATAAGTAGTTAGACAGTAGTGTGAGTTCTTCATAAATACTTGCTAATATGGGAGAAATTAAGCTGTATGTGAATTTGGTAGCTATCTTAGAAGATGCTTTAAAAGTCTCAACTCTCATACATTCCTTTCTGGGGAGAAGAATGAAACGACAAATCCACAGAGAGAGATAATATGCTATTTCCAACTCTTCATCTTCTTCCATAGATAAATATACTGCCAAATCACTCCAATGACCTCAGTCTTTACGAGAAATATCATTCGACTTATCTACAACCTCGGACCTTCTTATTTCTGTTAATGCCCTTTGCGACGCCTTTTGAACGGATTTAAATTCATGGAATTTTCATAAGCTTTATTTTGTCGACCATTTTGAACACAACCATTTTCTCGAAACCAGAATTCAACCCAAGTAGCATGAGTAACGAGTCAGATTTTTTCTCATTTTCAATTAATGGGAAAACATTAAAAAGATGTGAGCAAGATTTAGGGAGATCATCGTCAACTCTGAAAGGCACAGGACTACTTCTTCATTTTATTTAGCCATGATTAAAAGTCCACTAATCTCGCAGGTGTCCCAAAAATAAATGTCAATTTCACCACTTGCTGTCATAAAAGTGTTAGTATCTGGACACCAAACCTCAAAAAGAGCTCTACAGATAGAGTTTGGACTATGAAAATCTTTTGTAGCAGAGCTGATTGTAGAAGCTAACTCGTAAAGGTTTCTCTTGGGCAGGAGTTTTTGGGTCCAAATAGACTACTCGCAAAACTTTGGAAGATAAAAAGTCTCTCCACGACTGATAAGTGCACTTCCCCATCTTATTTCCTTATTGTCAATCCTTTCAGAAGCTACTGCCTTTGGGATGAGCTCCATGCTTTGAGAATAGGAGGTAAAAGACACAAAAGGGGAAGACGAATGCTAGAACGGCTAGACTTGGTATCAACCAAATTCTCGTGCCCTTCACTCACTATAGGCATATGCAATTTCAACAAAGGCTTAGAAGGATCAGAAAAAGGAGATGTCGTTGCTTTGTGGATGCTGAGTTTAAGCTCACATTTTATGTTGAACTGGCCATAATACTTCAAATCAGTATCTTAAAACAAAGATAACTTTTGCCTTCACTTTTAAACTTGATGATTTCGTGTATATTGGGATACACTTTATTATTAGAGCTTATCTTAGTCATTACTACAAGATAAATAAATAATTAAATAAAAGAAATAATCAATAAACAGAAAAAATAAGCAATAAAAAAATTTTGGACATTAAATCTTTCGAGTTTATTTTTTACATTTATTGTCTAAAATTACGAGTCTCCCAAATATGTAAATGGCCTACAGTCTTGAACGGTCTAAAGAATCGGTCATTGGTCCTCAACAAAAAATACCTTGGATGGTCGAACGAACCAGTCATTAGTACTCAATACAAAGTTCATTGGACGGTCGAAGGAGTCAGTCATTGGTCTTCAACACAAAGTGTCTTGGATGGTGAAAGGTGATGGTCCTTGGTCATCAACATGTACGAAACGGTATGAAATTTTGAGTCTATACTTTCTGGACTCCCGGACAAAAATTTGAACTCTCTACAAAGAAAATCTCGAATCTAAAAGTTCTTGACCTACTTCAAAAATCAAATCTATGAACGAAAATGTTAGTTTCAATTTTATTAAAACGATTTTACTAAAAAAAATCAAATAAAAGTTTGAAAAGAACAAGAAAGAAACCAAGTTTCCGTCCGTGGCAGAAACCATTCCACAACCACAGGTAGACGCCAAGAAAATAATTATAAAAAAAAAAGAATAAAAAAATAATAGAACCAATCAGTTAATTGGTTTCTTCGCACGGATTGGTTCATATGCGAAACCAACAGAAACCAACAATTGGTTAAAAAAAATCACAATGATTTAACGCAATAAAAGAAAAAAAAAAGATTTAAAAAAGAAGAAGAAGAAGAAGAAGAAGAATAATAATAATAATAATAATAATAATAATAATAATAATAATAATAATAATAATGTTGTGTGTTATTTTCAAATAGAAGTCTAAGTGGGCTTAGTTTGTCTCTTAAACTTAACCCGATCCAATATTTAAATAATCCAAAAAAAAAAAAAAAAAAAAAGATTAAAAAAAGAAGAAGAAGAAGAAGAAGAAGAAGAATAATAATAATAATAATAATAATAATAATAATAATAATAATAATAATAATAAGAGAAAGAGAACCTACCATGATTCGAGAATCAAAAAATCTTTTTTTCTCTTAGCCTTTGTTTGCAAAATTAACATAATTGTTTCCAAAATCATAATTTGTGTATATAAATAGATGGATATCGAATTTTAAGCCCAACTTACCATCAATGATATGAGACCCGTTCAAAATCAAATTAATTATGGATTTTGTATAAAAATTAATAAAAAATTTAAATTTAAATTCAAAATTTATTAATTTATTTTTCATTATAAATAAATAAAATTTGAGGGAGCATTTGTAGATATAAAAAAATAGAATATTAATGAATTTGGTCGACTTAAATAATTAACACAATTTAGTTTATTAAAGTCTAGCCCATAAAATTTAAAGGTCTATCATACTTTTTCAAAATTCATAATTACTCAATTATTCCTCTTAATTAAAAATAATTGGGTGGTTACCAATTTGTTTACGAATTCCCCTATAAATAGGATTAATGGTCCATAAAATTTCATAAGTGAAGGTGCACAAGAAAATCATGAAGTGTTGAAAAAATTCCAAAATCGAAGGAAGAGAAGAAACTCTCTCAAGCCTAAATCCGGCAAACACTAAGAAGATCAAAATTTTCTTCATATCAAACAAATCCAAGAAGATCAAAGTCTTTTTCAAATCAAATCAAATTCAAGTTCAAGTCTCGAAGTGCAAATCCAAGCCCTGAAGTCCAAGTGCCGGACAAACCAAGTTCTCAACAAATCAAATTTTCAACAAATCTCAAAATTCAGAATTCAAACCACGTGACCCTTAATTTTCAAACATTCAGATCATTGATAAAAGGATTTTACAGTTCTGTAGTTATAAGAAGATTAACATTCACTTGTACTTTTTTAAAAATACAATTTGTAACGATTTCTGTATTTTAATACATGAAATTCGTTGTCACTAACCTAAGGAATAAGATTATAGTTGAAATAAAATTTTCTAATTCGTATGTTTACTATTCCAAAAATGGGTTTCAATCACCGACTAAAAATTTAGAACTTGACTTGTGCGGATGGAAATTAATTTGTGAAAATCCTTGGATTATATTTCACTCATTTAACTTCTAATTGTATCCAATTGATCCTATATATCTAATCTTCAATAATCATTTTAAGGTCCGAATTAACTATTGAATATTTACAATTTTGTCATAGACCTTTGAATTTCATCCCTTTTAGCCCATTTTTGGTTCCTTTCGTCCATTATCACTTCAATAACTGAGCTTTACCCAACGATGTAAATACACGAGATTAGACTACAATTTATTAAAAGCACTGCAAAATATCATAATTTAATTGTCTAGATAAGTGTACAAGGGAGCCGATTAACATTGTCATGGAGGCACTTATATTACACCCTTTTAGATAAGCAAATAAATAAGAAAATGTTAAAACGAAGGGTACTTTGGACCAAACTTAAACGAGTTTTTCAATTCCTTAATCTTATATATTTTTAACATACAGTTTGTCCATTAATATCTTGTGTTTTATGTACAAAATGGGTTTCTTGTCAATATCAAATAATGTTAGAAATATATTGCTGCCCACTTTTTCCTCTCTCTTTTCCCCTGTATACTACAATCAAAATACCATAACTTGTATAAGGTGAACCAACGTGACATCATCATCTCACAGGATAAGATAACCCTCGAGGGATTTTGTTTTATATAAAGTTCATAAAAACTCATAAAGGGGTCAAAAATATTATTTAAAATAATATTTAGCTGTGTTACAATTTATACTTCTTGTGCAATAATTTTTTTATAGGTACTGTATTATCACATGTTGACATAATCTTGATTTATGGGGCTCAACTTGCAGGAATGTGTGGAAGAATAGGCATAAGCACTATGCTTTCACATATTCAATGAATGTAGTTGGCATTTTTCTTGCAAGTTGCGCACGCCAAATTCAAATTTGTACAGTCTAGCAATATGATGATGACATCCTTTATTTCGAAGTCAAGAAATTTATTGAAATGATACGTTTTTTTGTGGTGATTTAGGAGTGTTAAAATGTGTTCATCACTCAGTACCTAATAAAACTCACAATTCAATTAGAAAACAACGCGATCCTTGTCGACCTTGGTCTAAAGACCCAAGGCCTATATGAGCTGGCCAACGTGAAAGGGAAAAAAAAAAAAAAAAATTTCTCGTGTGAAAATTTTTGCAAGAGTTTATAAGTTTGGTATTCGTCGATTTAGTTAGATGGTACTTTTCTCATGTTAATGGTCAAATCCTCACATTTTTACATTGAAATAGTAGTCGACTTCATAAACTTATATACGTCTGCCATGACCTCCATGGGACACCAAAATCTTCCCTATTTAATCAGTCGTATATTGTGAGGTGCCAAAAGTTCAATTTATTGATGCCCTGCAGTGGCCACGTCCAATAACTCCATATTTATAAATGGATTTTGGCATTTTTCAAATTTGTACTGTGCATCAGAATCGCAGTCTCTCCTTCAACTGTTCAGACACAACAAAATATCATCGTCGCAATAAATTAAGGAAAGACAAAATTTATGAAGTATATATGACAAATATTGGATTATAATATCATGATGACTTCTCTTATGGTTTTTTTCAAATTTGATGTATTCCACCATAATATATATAACTTTAAAACATTGGTAATTATAAATTCTAATATAAAGTTTAAGGATTTGATCAACAGTAGAAGTTGATGGGGATAATAAATAAATCATGTTGAAAGAATTAACTTACATATATAGAATAATGACTTTCCATCTTGAGAAATTTCCAATCTCAATGTCCTTCTTCACTTGCAAGACATGAAACCATGAAAAAGATTAAATTTCAACCCATGACATGCTTATTTAAAAAGATACGCAAATAACAAATTTAAAAAAAATAATAATAATGCAAATCACACTTAGAGATGTTTATGGAGGAAAAAAAATAAAATATATCACTTCAAATAAAACATTAATAACCTAAGTTTATTTATGTTATCCATTAAATCATCTCACGATATGGAACTAAGATAATGGGGAAGAAAAGAAAAGAAAATCTAATTGTAACGGAAAAATAAGCGACATTAGAGCACAATATGTAAACGAATTTTTTATGATAGTCTATGGAAATTGCATCGCGTTACATCAAGAATATCTAACGAAAACGATTAGAAGAAATTCAAGAAAACGCTTTGTGTTTTAGTTTGTAATTAAGTAGAAGGGGAAGAAAGAAAGAAACTCGCCATCAAATTGTTCGACGCCAGAAGCGAAAATAGGTTAACATTTTCATTGATGGCCATGCAAGTATCAACAAAAATGGATCCCTTTTTACAGTCTCATCGATCTTACATCTTATAATTTTTTGCTTATACTATTGGTGATAATTTCTGTATTAATTTTCCTCGGGCAATTTTGTCCATTAATTTCACCAAATTTTGCCTCTACTGCCGATGGTTCCCAATTCCCATTGTGGATAAGATAAACCTGCCCATTATTGTTCCCATGCACATGACGATAAGCAAACTTAGGAAGCTGTCTCACGGTGGCTCCACCCTTACATGGTGGATATACCGGCGGTTTCGAGACATATCGAATGCAATGCCCAGTATTCGACGTTGGACATCTTGGGGGTAAGGTGGCGGCGGTGTTGCAATAAATTGATTTGGGCGACGTAGTGCCGTTACTAGAGGATGAAAACAAGGAGGAGGACGAGGAGGCAAAGGAGGGTGGCGGCGACACTTTTTTGGTGGTTTTCGGGGTTGAAAGGAAGGCCCTGATCTTGATAGATGCGGGTGCCGCCGCCGTGGCTTGATCATATTCCACAAAGAAATTGGCCAGATCCTCATCGGATGTGATTGATACAAGTGCATCTAAGTCTTCTGTTGGCAATTGACACCTTAAACTCGTTGAAGATGTTCCACACGTCTCCCCAAGCTTCACCACCAGTTCTGTAAACACCACGCGCCACCAAAACATATACATCTCAGTCCCATGTATGTACTTTTAACACAAGAATAGGTATTTTTTCGTCTGGTTCAAATTTTTAGATACGACGATTAATGTAGTATTTAAGTCGGCAAAAGGCTTAATTAGTTTGAGTTTGGTGGACGCCCATTCGTGAAAAATAGTGTACGTGTGAGCAAAAAGTAAAATTTGGTGTGCCCATTAAAGGACATATTGAAAACAACACAAAAACCAAGGCTTCTCTTTAAAAGTTTCAGCCTTCACATGAGATGGTTGACAAAATGAAAAGGAAAATTGACTAACCAGCATAGGAAATCGAGCGATCGATAGAAAAAACACGGGTTTTTCCACCATGGTAACGGAGTTTGCCTTCAGGATAACGAGGGAGGATCTGGCCGCCGTAGCTACACAGGAACTTAACGGGTTTGAGGGTATTAAGGGAAGGTTCTACCATGGTTTTCTTTTGGGTGGGTCTAATAAATTTGCTTTTTGGATATAAAGGAGAAGGATGGAAAAGAAGAGGAAGAATATGTTTGTAGTGCCCTCTTTAAGCCATGTAACATGCCCTCATACACTTATTTATAGAGGAGGCCAATATCAATATTAGGTCAGCTAGATAAGATTCCCATGCTTGTGGACCCAGACTCCCAAGGTTAATTTTCAGGCTGATCTTACCCTAGACATGATGAAGTGTGATTATGCCCAAAGCATAATGCGGATATTGTAGCACAGTTTTGAGGTGTCGATTCTACATGGAGATGGAAAATTACTCAAATGATCAAAAAGAATGAATTGTTCTCTCAAATATGTAGTCGAATTTGGTATTTGAATAAAATTAACATCAATGTCTTGAGATGATAAAATTAAAATCAATGAATTTAGATAGTGAAGCATCGAAGTTCCCTCATTTAGATTGGATCTTTCACATCAATTATTCATTTTTATAACTCAATTAGAGGTTTTCATCCCAACACCATAATCGGAGGATATGACGTTACAAATCA
>CAIGRT010013275.1:0-15293 GCA_903798405.1 Fraxinus platypoda
ATTTAGAACTAGCTTACTTGGGTTGTCTTCAGCAATGCCAAACCTTCAATACCAGAAACCACACTCACAGCACCCGATTTTTTTACTATGATTTGAGTTGTGTGCTTATCAGATCCAAGTTTGAAACCTTTAGAGGAGACATCATGAAAGCCCGTTACAATTTATAGACTCGATTACTTTCTCCATAAGAACAAAGAAAAACACCAAAGGCATACTGAAAACTACAGTTTCCTCACCACAGATCCTACGAGTAAATGAGTAAAAAACAGAAATAAAAGTCCAACGTGAATAACGTTAAAAGTAAATTTTTTTGTTGAAACAAATGACTGAAAAGTATCAGGCTTCTCATATATCGTGGATAAAATGATTTATTACCAGAGGGACTGCATGAAGTCAATTGCTTGGATGCTTTTTAACACAGAAAGGATCACCATTTTACAACCTCTACGGAATAAATATTTCTCAACAACAGAACCTATATATACTGTACAGTAATTATATATGAAATCAAAATAAAAGCAGATGTTAGATTAAATTACTATGGGCATAGCAAGGCATGGATTTTATCAGGTGATAATCTGTGTTGTGAGAAAACTCCATGGGATACAAATTTCTGTGTAATAGAGCATGGCAACACACCATTGATTCCCTTTTCAATAATGAGATTGCAATCAAATTTTAGCCCCTGTTTGGGCTCCATTAAAATGAGTTTTGGGGGAGAAATGTATTTTGGAATAGTGATTTTTTTAAGAATGTGTAGTTAAAAAATAAGGAAAAGTTTTGGATTTACGTGTAACATTATTTTATGGGAGAAAGTGTAATTGAAAATGAGTTTTGGAAAAATGGAGCCCAAACAGGGGCTTAATTTGCAGAGGTAGGATTCTATTGGAATTGGGAGGAGAGCTGGCTAGTAGTAGTGATGGCCTGATCCAGGTTATAAGGTTCACAGTATCGAATTCAGACATATGGACATGAAGCATCTGCTTTAGAAAGGGATACAGGAAAGATGGCAAACGAGCTACATTATTTGTAATCAATAATGTCAGTCTTCGTCCAACATGACATCTCAGTGGAGCAGCATGCATTTGATAAGTTAAAACAAGTGACTAGATCCGACAACCATTTTTTCCTTTTAATTTTGTTCATTCACATAATGTAAACTATGAGAGAATGTGAAGCTCTAGTTCTTGTTCCTCTTCCTGATCCCCATAATAAAAAGTTAAGCTCGAATGAGTTACAAAAAAAGAAACTAACTTGCTCACAGGCATGTTAACATCTAATTTTACACAATCTGCCAAGGGTGGTGTGTCTGTAGAACGTTTAATTCTGTATTATCTTTTCATAATTTAGCTTGAGGAAAGAATTAGTATGAACCAAGAAATAGAAGAACGGAAAAGACAGAGTCGTATAAAACAACTAGCACAACTTCCCGCAGAAATCTTTTAAAGTAATAACAATTGACTTCTGCAAGAAACTAGTATGTACAAATGAGTTTTTTTTTTTTTCTCCATACATGATCTTCAGAGATCAAACACTTACCATGTTCATGTGGTTGACCATCTATGTGTATTCTCTCCCATGGTTTCTCCTCCATCTTGATGGTTGCAGCCGTGACCTACAAAGCAGAGATGAGATATAAACATTCCCTGATCATGTTGTTTTGTATTATAAATTTTAAGTTAGAACTTTACAATCTAAAGGTTTTATGTTATTTCATTTAAGTAATAGTGGAAATACGGATACCTATGGTACTATGATAGTTAGATATGCCATACTTTCAGGTATCAAGTACAATTAGACCGTTAAAGGACAATGTCCATGATATGAATTTAGAGGATAAGGAAGCTGAGCTGGATATGTAGTCGTATAAGAATAGATAAGATAAGAAACAACACCATAAGCTAACAAGTGGAGCTCCCTCACAGAAGCAAGAAAAGTACATGATTGGGACATGTCTTGCATGGATCTAAAGGAGCTCCCCATCACAAAAGTAATCCGACACCATGAGAACAAGTTAAAAGAGGGAGAAATAAACGAACGTTAACTGGCATGATGTGATGAAGAATTTGATTGCACTGGATCTAGTAGATGTAGGATAGACTGAACCAAGTAGCGGTAAAGGATTTTTGTAGCTGGTCCAATCCTTAGTGTGTTGTTTCTGATAATCTTATCTGATCATATTTTTCATGCACATTGGTGATATCTTGCTTCAAAATAATTGCACAAGATTATATAAGGATGTTAACACTAAAGTATAAATTTTGAGGGCTCCATTTATAGAGCCCATATATACTGCTATCGCTTAGATCTATTGTAAAGGATTCAAACCGTACACAAGTTGTAGCCATGATTTTGGAGTCCATATTTATACTAACCTAGCATTTTATCATTTGAATATATGGATTTAATATTCTTTTTGAAATTCCATTTTTAAGTCACATGTCAGAGAATTTTAACTTGGTAATTTATTTATTTTTTCCAACTCATTCTATCTTGATGCAAACTTAAAGGTACAAACAAAACACCCCGGGTTCTAAGTTTTAGCAAACAACAGTGCATGACCATGCAAATAGCAGTTCAGAGCATTGGCTAACCTAACTTCTAAAATTACCTGCGGATAAAAGGAGGTGAAGGGCTTGCCAAGTATAATAGCAAAATCCTCCAGAGAGAGATGTTCTCGACATTCTTTGGCTTTGACATATACCTGTGTCATAGCCATCGTGAACCAAATATATAGAAAATACAGAGCTGGTCCAGTTATAGACAGAAAACTGTCATTACAGAACATGCATGTAAGTCAACAAACAGACAAAGCAATGGCAATATGTCGAACTACTTAAGATCTTCTCTAAATTCATGAAGTCTGCCAATGCGTTATGCGTCATAAGCAGACTGACACAAATAGTTAAATCGGTAGTGCTTTCATAATTATATTGATGACTATATCAAACCAAATGAAACACAAGAAAGAAAAGAGGAAATCTCTGTTTTTTTTTATCTGTACATTTTCTCTTTTGCTTTCAGCATATTTATTCATTACACACTAGACTTAAAGAAACAAGATAAATATGCACCCAAAAAAAAAGAAAGAAGATGTCCAATGGTAAAACTTGGTAATTAGGAACAAGCATAACCTACTGAACTCTTGATTATTTTCTGCCAAGTGAGATAATTAGAGCAATATAAATTTTGTCATCGAGAGAGTTCCACTACTTAGAGGTTCACATAATGAGCACTTTAGGCTTGGAGGCCAAATGAACAGAAAAATATCAGCTCAATTCATGTTCATCCAAATTTTATCTCCAACATGAACCAATTCACGGAACATATGACAAATTCAATCTAGCAAAGACAAAATATAGCCCAATCTGGATAAGGTAAAATATATTCCTCCACACCAGAGTAATTTTGTAACTATTGAGCACATTTTTATTGGGGCAAAAAGATAATAACATAGTGCATGTTTGACTGATAGCATACAGCATACTGCATGTTGCCAAACATAATTTTTTTTGTTTTTTAAGTTTCTATATCACAGAACTTAGCAAACCGATAATCCCTACCGGTGGAGGCGACACACGCTTAGACATTTACTTACCATGATATATATATATAAGTTCACTAAAAAAATTAAAGAGGGATGTATTTATACCGTGTTTTTCATAGTATCGGTGGCGACGATATCAGAATTGTCGCCGTTGACATACGCCGGCAGGCAATTTGAGAGGAGGCTGATACTAACATTCCATTCCACGAAATGATGCCTTCCGTTTTGATCCTTCCATACCCTACCCACTCTCGCTCTGGATTTCCCATGCCTCTGTTCCAATTTCAGTCCACCGATTGTATCCACAGATTTTGCTGCCATGACTCTGTATCATTTCTCGGTAAAATTTGATTCCCCGATTCAGTTCACTGCAGCAATAGAGGATTGAGGAGTATTAATTCTCTATCAACTTATAAGCCGGCTCATTTGTCAGGAAATAGATTTTTCTTTTATTATTTCCAACCACGACCTCACGATCCTCACCAATAAAATAATATTACATATAAAATATATATTTTTTCATAATATATATTAATTAAATAAAATATTATATACCTTTAAATTTTGTTATTAAATAATAATCGTGTTATATGATCAAATATTAAGTTAATCTTAAAAATATTAATTCTCACAATATTTCAAAATAATATCGTAATATCCCACTTTGTAGTTTGATATTGAGTTATAAATATAAATAACTATTTTATTAAATTAATATATATAATTTATCTAAAAACATATGTTCGAAAAAATAATATCAATTATAATTCTCACAATATTTCAAAATAATAGCTCAATATCCCACTTGGTATTTTGATATTGAGTTATAAGTGTAAATAACTATTTTATTAAATTAATATATATATAATTTATCTAAAAATATATGTTCGAAAAAATAATATCAATTATAAACAAAATATGTAAATTTGTGTTATTGACATTTAAATTATGTGGAACGAGTTTTGTATATAGTGTGTTAATTTATATTATTATACTTTGCTTTGAACTATCAGAATGTGCATTAGAATATTTAATAAGTTTTATCGATGAAAGTCATGATAAAATTGCCAAGTATTGTCACGACATAACGAGAATTAATCATGGTTTCTTCCTTCTTTATTGAAACTAATGTCAACGTCAGCTTCGAATACTTCTTCTACATTCGATGATTTACTAATTCAATATGACACCTAATTCTAGTTGATGGAATATCCAGGAAAGCTAAATACGATGAATATTGCCACATGTCAAGACGTGAACATTCAAATTTATCCTCTTGCATTCGACATAGTCGATAATGAGAATGGTAAATCAATTTTCACAAAATTGAGGGAAGTAACAAGAATGTCGATAACTTTACTTTTGACATCTGACTAGGGAACGTATAAGAAATGATATCAATGAAGTTTGTCCAGATGCATATCATGGTTACGGCATATTCCTTTTGCAAGACAACATAGAGATCAAGTATTGTGGATCAGGGATCGTGTTGTTGTTCAGAAAAGAGACGGACACATACAATTTTGATGATTTTAATAAGTATACAGGTGAAATAGAGAATCAACCATATGCTATATGGGACTACTTAACAAAGGTGAGGTTGAACATTGGAAATGATCACTTTTTACATGGATTTAATACAATTTGATTACATCATATAATGCAGTGTCGCTTACTATTTAAGAAAGTTCGAAAGTTAACAGTTCTTGTGGTGATTGAGCACATTCATAGCCAATTGCATGGATAATTTCACAATAGACTTGCAAATTGACATATAATGGAAGAAAAACTTTTCTAAGACTTTTGAGGTGACAAAGAATGTATATGTGGAACCCTTAGATCAATTTCAGCTTGACACGAGTGGACCCAACCTATGGTATGTCGTGAACTTGAATAACAATATATGCACGTGTAGAAAGTTTCAATTTGACAATTTTCCATGTATGCATGCAGTTTCCAGCCAATATGCATCGAGGATTTCAGTTCACAAGTTATGCTCTCATTATTATACACCTAATTTTTGAAGACTACGATATGTCGAAACCAGTGTGAAATTTCTATATTAAATTGATAATTATCATATATTTAATTGACAAATATAAATATAAATATATACTCACTCAAGCATTGTCAAGGATAGCGATAATATATTTGGCATTCGGGTATTCATTGCCTACCAATTAAGTATCCCTAGGCACCTTATTTGCTCCTTTCTTATCGAAAATGTTAACATCATAATGATTAACATTTATCCGTACGACCAGTGGAAAGTCATAAGCATCGTATTTACATTCGAACTTTGACGACTTGGGTATCGGTTGCCCCCTTTTAAAAACAAGCAACGTGTCCATAAAACACCTCCGATCCCTGGATAGTTATTGAGCGCAACAAGATTGTCTATTAAATCCAATAAAAAATATTGACGTGCATTGTTATGTTTTTTCGTGCGGTGCCCTTGATGGCACAAACAAATTTTTTTGTTGAATCCGATCAATTGAGCGATCAATTGAGCGTTGATTAATATGTGATTGATTAACTAAGCATGATGTGCATGTGGTATAGCATGGCAAATTGTGCACGAGAAAGAAATGAAGGAGATAGTGATGAAAATATAGTCACTAATTGAGTGTTGTATTGCAAGGCTATCTTTTTTAATCTTATCTAATCAATCACATCACACGTGCAACATGAATTTAATGAAAGGACAAACGTCTAAATTATCTTAAAAAACCACGTTGTACAAGATAAATACTCAAATACTATTAGAGTAAGAGTTAGTTTGGCATGACTTTTAAAATTAAGAAACTGATTTTGAACATATTTGGATATTTTCTTCAAATACTTTATCCGGTTAAAAGAGCTTTTAAATAAAATTGATCTAATGTAACTTATTCAGTAAGCTACTCCATGAGAAGCAAAAACACTATCAAACGAGATTTTTAGAAACTTTCGAGGAAAAATTGATAATAGAGGAACAATGTCCATGATGTCTAAGTAGATGGTATAAGAATCACTTTTGAGTCTTTTGATTTACACGATTTTTTATGTGGATGATTCATTGATGCTTTCTTGAGTCGTAATAAATTAAAATTGAGTCTTTTAATTTAGAACGTGTTTGACTCGCTTTAAATTACTCTTTCAGGTACTTATTCGGTAGTATACAAATGGGTACAATCCCAAAAATCCAAAATAATGTGCTCTTAAGATGGATTGAATATGCTAATAGAATGTATCATGTACAATAAACTTTTAATGAAGAGTTCTAAAATTTCTGAAAAATACAACAAAATCCGAAAAAATATAAAATGATATCGAGCGCGTGAACAAGCTTGCTTAACGCGTACAGGAATATTCCAATTGGTTTCAATTATTTATTTATTTCCTGGAAACTTCGTTAAATCTTCCATTCCCTTTCCCCAAAGTCAGATTACAATTTCATAGATTTGAATTGATCATCCTAACAACACGAGGAAAAAAAATCGAAATTCTTCCTAATAATCTCTATTTAATTGAAACTCTAATCCTCACCACAATAAGCAAAGAAGAAATCCAAAGAAGAAGCTATGAGGAGAGTGTTTGGAGCGAAGAAAGACAAAGAACCACCTCCCACCGTTCAAGACGCCTCCGATCGGGTGCCTACCTCTTGATGCTTTCTATACTGTTTTATTGATTTGAATATAAGTTTTGTACTCGAATATTTGGATTTAATTTTCGTTGTCTGAATCTATAGTTTTGTGATCTCTGATTTTTATTTCCCTTAATGTTGCAATTTATTGCGTATTCAACCGCCTTATAGTTACCATTTTTGTGATTTGTATGTCTGCTATAGTAGCTGCGTGTATTTAATGTTACTCGTATAGCATTATTTTATGGAATTTAGAAAGAAAAGTTTTATGTGAATCGTTTACTGTTTGGAAGTCGTTCGAGAACTAGAATAAGTATCGGAATATGTTTCTGAAGTGCTATGAAGAATGTGTAATTGCAGTACAGCAGCTTGTCCTTATCATACACACACTATTTAAGCTTTTAAGCACGTCTATTCTCGAGCATGTATCCAATACTCCTTTGATTGTCCCGATGTATTAAAAAAAAATGTGTATTTTCAATACTAGATTCTCATTGCAGTCTCATCAACTCTTCACCTGAACTTGACGACTGAATATGAGATGTCAAGTAATAAAATCAAACCTCTTAAAAGTTATAGAATTTCTATATTTAAATGAAAATAAAAGAATGAAATTATCATCGAAAGTTTTTGGCCTTGATGGAGACATTATTTAATTTATCTATAACTGTATTCGATGCTTGACATTTTAGGTGTATGCAAGGATTCATATCGTAAGATTTGATATAATTCCTTTGCGGTGAACATGAGCAATGCCTACTACTATTCATTCAGTAATTAGGAAGCAATAAAATTGCTATCTTCCTTATATACCATGGCTTTTAAGGGTTGCCTTTCTTGGTTGGTGAAATGATAACATTGTTGCTTACTTCGAATGTTGCTGTACATTTATGCTATAGAGTTGATAGCTTTACTTCCCTGGGATCTTGATAATTCATTTCAGATGTTGAGATGTTTTCCACTGTCTATATCAGATCAATAAGAGAGGCGACACAGTTGAGGAGAAGATAAACAAGCTTGATGCTGAACTGGCTAAATACAAAGAGCAGATCAAGAGGACCCGACCAGGTCCAGCGCAAGAGGCCGTCAAAGCTCGAGCCATGAGGGTTCTCAAACAGAAGAGAATGTAAGTACTTCTTTTTTATTGCTTCTTAACTTTGGGGAATTAGTATATGCACATTTTGGTGACAGAAATTAGAAACATTTTTCTTGCTAACTATATCAAAAGATCTATCTATGCTTTTACTTGAGAATGAGTTACCTTGAAGTTTCAATTAAAATCGGTGATTTCTGGATGCTCTTAGAGCAGGTTGATTGTGGAATGTTAGGAGTTAGTTGATACAGTTTTAGCATGTTAAAATAAGAATTCATTAATAGAAAAAAGATGGGTGGAAGAGGGGGTGGGGTTTTACCAACTCTGGGTTATCACTTATCAGCATGCTGAAATGTGGATCTGTTTGTGAAATTGGAAACTAATACGGATATTTGCTCAGAATATAGCAGAATAATCAACAATTATAAGGTTGCATTAGGGCTATAGTTTTGGGGAATACCTTTAAAAACTCGGCAGACATTTTTAAGAATTATAATAATGGGAGGAAATATTAAGATGTTCAGTGGGACCAATGAAAATGAAAAACGTTCAATGTGAATTCCCAATATTATGGTGACATTCATGAACAACAGAAACTGAGAAGTAGATATGCCACTGAATATGACGTCCAGTCGTCCACAATCACCAGATATTCTGATGTATCATCTTGTTCAATTGATTTTACTACATAATAGCACAGGTAATCCACATTTCATTGGTTTTGATTTAAATGAAGTTTAAGCCACTGATACTATGTTGCAAAGTACATCATAATCTTTACTTCTTTCAGTAGTTTTGAGAATTACCATCATAGAGTTGTAGCTCCAGGAACATGATAAAGAAGAAGTTTCTAATGTTATTTATATCTAATTGGGGGGAAGATGTATGTTTTGAGGGAAAGGAAGGTAGAGTGGAGAAAGTGGGACAAAATGAAGCAGGGAAAGATAGATTTGTTCTCTTTTTCTTTTGTTTGATTTGAAGTGAAACTTCAAAGAGGAAATAAAGGATTAATTACATTCACCTCTTTGAGGTTTTGTTCAATATACAAGAAAGCTCTCTGTGGGTCTGTCCATCACTGCTCACTCAAATTGACCTCTATATAACAAATGCCCCTTATGTTAACAAATGCTTGGATGATGTCATATAGGAATGTTAGCACAAAAAAGGCTTGAAAATATAATAATACCCCTGTATTTATAATGCCAATTGGAAGCATAGGATTTTTTCAGAAGTAAATTGGCCTTAATGAATCCTACTTCCCCACATTTCCATTCCCTCACCAATGGTTCTTCATGTAAATATTAAAAGGGATACCTTTTCTTGATGGCCATCATTGATTGCGGAGGATAGCATTATTACTGGAATCACAAGGGTTCTTCGTGTATGTTGAACGAACTTCAGGGAGGTGGACCGTGGATTTAATCACCCTGAAAGAAATGGCTGGGCTGTAATGGGTATTTTCAAGGGCAAAAATCTTATTCAAATTTGAAAGGTGTTGACTAAACCTTTTCAAGTAAGAAGATAATCATGGGCCAAACTGGAATGATGCTTCTTCCATTTCATGTTTTTCTTTCTACTCCTGTGACGAGTAAATTGGGAGACAAAAACATGAGGTTATCTTAACCATATAACAGCACCCTATCTGCTTTCATATTCAACCTGCTCTTGGCTAAGTTCTGTTCCTATTCAAGGAACTTTAACGGTAAGCCTCAATGGAAAGTTGATTCAGTCTATTCAATGTAATGCTTAGATTTAGGGAAGTTGAAGGATCCTTGTTTGTTCAACATCTTCCATCCTTCGTTAGTACTAGGACATGTATGTCAAAAGCTGAGCGTGAAATTCGAATAGTATTTCATCTTCTAATACTCAGCTCTCCAATTGTTTCATCAACAGTTACTTTTGCATAGTCTATAAATAATGATTATGAGTTATAACAATGTATCACGTGAAAACACTTACTTTCTTAGGTTTTCATGGGCTACCATGCCTCTATTTGGGTAAACTTATTAGTAACATTTTAGGAGGAATGATGTTGGGTCCTGGATAATAAATTGGGAATAGTTATGAATGTGTGTGGTGAAAATTAATGTTTGACTTTGACGGTAGAGGAAAAGGAACTTATAAGCTACTTTTAAGGAAAGATGTATGTTAGTGGCCTTTCTCCACTCTTGCTTGAATTCGAGTCTTGGGTTGCTTATATAGATGGAAATGAATGATATTATGCTACACTTGGAAGAACCTTTTTATCCTAATTTATCATGATCTTCACTTTTGTCTTTCTCATTATGCACATAGAATTATCCGAACACGGAAAAATGCATGTTGATATGATGTATACATCTTTCTTGGATTTTCTGGACAGGTATGAAGGTCAACGCGATATGCTATACAATCAGACGTTCAACCTTGATCAAGTTGCATTTGCTTCTGAGGGGATTAAAGATGCACAACAAACAGTATGTACTGGGAGTTTGCTCATGTTTTCTTCTTTCAGAAAGCTCATTTAAATTTTTATGACTCATTTAATCCATGCTTTGGACTGTTTTTGTGAATGTTAGAAGTATTTAAAGTCAAAGTTTTCTGACTTCTTACCTGCATAAGGAGTAGAACATTCCAGGGATAAATGCTGAATTATTATGGTGTTTCTGTTTCCAAGGGTGTGACCAAAAATGTGATACATGATTTTAAATGTCAAAAGTTTGTAATGAACTGAGCCAAGGTCTGGTAATCTGAGAGGGACTTAGCCTTGTTTGTCTCCCTTTAAAATAAAACTCTTTAATTCTCGTACTCATTTTCAACCACACATTCACATAATAAAATATTTTGCCCGTAAACCCAAAACTATTTCCTACTTTTTAACCTCACATTCTTCCAAAAATCACTATTCAAAACATGATTTTTTTCAAAATAATGGCCATCAAATAGGGGCTTAATTTTCCTTTATTTCGTATAGGAAGAGATTTTACTTGGCCTTTCTAGTAGTATGCACTTGTTATGTATTTTTAAATAAAGATTCAAGTAGTTGAAGATTTCACTTGACCTTTATCGTAATATATGTGCATTTTTAAAGAAAGATTCTCATTTTTGTCATCAACTATTTTTATTCTGAGTTCATCAAGTTCATAGTAAAATATGATTTCCTTGTTAGCGCCCTGTGGGTCAAAGTTCAAGAGTTGTGAGGCAGAGCTTGTTCTATAACGTGATCGGAACGTGCTGCCTACCTCCACAGAGGTAGGAGCATCACCCACCTGTTGCGAGGAAGGGCCTTCTTTTGTTTTGTGATTTTGTAGTGGCTAATCCATGTCCTAAGATTTTCGTATGCCTAATGTGCCTATTCAAAGTTGGATATGGATGCTTCGTTGCCAAATTTAGAAAATCAGATGCATTTGTTTATTAATTGAATTATTCAATGACTAATCTTGCCACATTCTTTCCAGATGTCAGCCTTGAAGACAGCAAACAAAGAGCTGAAGGGAATGATGAAAACTGTGAAAATTCAAGACATAGATGTCTGTATCTTACCCCGATACATTTCTCTTCAATGTGAATGAATTCTTGGATACTTCTTTCATATTGCCCAGTGTTTATTGTATGCAGAATTTACAAGATGAGATGATGGACCTCATGGATGTGAGCAATGAGATTCAAGAGTCCCTTGGTAGAAGCTATAGTGTACCTGATGACATTGATGAGGAAGAACTCCTGGGTGGTAAGATCAAATATGAACTAATATTAAATTAGAACATGCACCACTGGACCTTAATAGGACAGTGTTGATCTTTTGCATTGCTTTTCGTGGGAAAATAGGAGGATTAGATTTCTGCTTCATTTACATATATACTTAGATCGTGGAAGTATGTACTCGTTTCTTTGAAGAAAGGCCATGGAAGTAAACGAATAAATATCTCAGCAGTTTCCACTTCCAGAATGTGGCTGTATTAGGGAGATCTAGAAGTCTTTGCAAGTTTACTTCTTTTTAAACTTTTGGGATATATTCCAATGCAGAGCTTGATGCTTTGGAAGCGGACATGGGGATGGAAACTGAAAG
Organism: Fraxinus platypoda; assembly: GCA_903798405.1. Lineage (NCBI taxonomy): Eukaryota > Viridiplantae > Streptophyta > Magnoliopsida > Lamiales > Oleaceae > Fraxinus > Fraxinus platypoda. The sequence continues at coordinate 12,314 of CAIGRT010013275.1, forward strand.
TGATGGAGTGCCCTCTTATCTTCAACCTGATAAGGAATCTGATCTGGATTCAGAGCTCAACCTGCCATCAGCACCAACAGGGCACGCTCCAGCCCCAGGTGGAAGAACAAATGCCCAGGTAACTTCCTTCTAACTAAAGAACTGTTTTCTTGTGTCTAATTTTTTCTGGTTATAAGTTTCAAGTTCATGATTAGAGCAATCTCTTTTTATGCATCTAAAGATTCTACCTGCTTTAATAAACCAAAATTGGGGAAATAGCAGCTTCTATATTTTGTTTGTTCCAATTTAACTAACTTATTTGGTACACCGGTGCGGTGGTGTCCTGTAACCTTGTTATTTCTCTCATTTAGCCCTTGTTTGACAACCACTATTTGAAAACTCTTTTTTCTATATACTCATTTTTAACCATACATTCATACAATACAATATTCTGCACGTGAACTCAAAATTTTTCCCTACTTTTTAACTACACATTTTCTATCAAACTTTTTAACTACACATTCTCCTAAAAATCACTATTCAAAACATTGTTTTTAAGAAAAAAATGGCCATCAAACAGGGGATTAGTTTTCTTTACTGCAATGGATTTTCACCCTCTTTTTTTTTTTGATAAGTAATAAGAATGCGGTGGTGTCCTGTAACCTTGTTATTTCTCTCATTTAGCCCTTGTTTGACAACCACTATTTGAAAACTCTTTTTTCTATATACTCATTTTCAACCATACATTCATACAATACAATATTGTGCACGTAAACTCAAAATTTTTCCCTACTTTTTAACCACACATTTTCTATCAAACTTTTTAACCACATTCTCCTGAAAATCACTATTCAAAACATTGTTTTTAAGAAAAAAATGGCCATCAAACAGGGGATTAGTTTTCTTTACTGCAACGGATTTTCACCCTCTTGAACTCCCTATACGCGTTGATTTCAAAAATTGTTAGGCGTCTCTTCTATATTGTATTGTGTAAATATATGTAGGTTTTGAATATCTTCTATTTTGAAATGTAGAAGTGACGTCATCTCCGGCCTACACATTTACTTTGTTCTAGTTTTTAATTGATCCATAATACGTGGCTTACTAAATATATTGTACGTACATAGACAAGCTTCCCAGATTGGCTAAAAATGATTCGTATAACCGACTTGATTAAATCTAGGGAACTTTGCACAAGTACTGCTAATACCACTCCGATAGGAAATCTGTATTACAGAAAGAACAAATAAAATGGAATTACAATATTTTGATGAGCATTCGAGAGGCTCCACTCTCTCCTGATTTACGCCCTAATTTCTGCCTACCCCCAAATGAAACATTGCCCCCTAGCTATAGGTAAAAGCCTATTCAACTTATTGTATTAAATCTCCATAATACCCCTGCACAATTGACAGTTAAACTAACTGCTAGTTTGGGGTTCTATCACACTCTTTATCGTTGCTGCTGCATAAACTTATGGATAGCAAGTTAACGCTTGCCCTCGCACAACCGTCCACAAAATACGTGGCTTACTAAATATATTGTACGTACATAGACAAGCTTCCCAGATTGGCTAAAAATGATTCGTATAACCGACTTGATTAAATCTAGGGAACTTTGCACAAGTGCTGCTAATACCACTCCGATAGGAAATCTGTATTACAGAAAGAACAAACAAAATGGAATTACAATATTTTGATGAGCATTCGAGAGGCTCCACTCTCTCCTGATTTGCGCCCTAATTTCTGCCTACCCCCAAATGAAACATTGCCCCCTAGCTATAGGTAAAAGCCTTATTGTATTAAATCTCCATAATACCCCTGCACAATTGACAGTTAAACTAACTGCTAGTTTGGGGTTCTATCACACTCTTTATCGTTTCTGCTGCATAAACTTATGGATAGCACTAGCATTTTCATGTTTGTCTTGCTTTTTATGTCTAGCAGTGTCTTTAATTTGATTTTGATGTTGCACAGACTGAGGACGAACTTGGTTTGCCGGCTGTCCCTCAAGCTTCAATCCGAGGTTAAAGAGGGAGTTCATTATGGGAAATTCCACACATGATGGAGGAGTGCATGTGAAAGGCCATTGTAAACATAACGCGTGGAATTTTATACTTGGTCCTGTTTTTCTCATCTTATTTTTCGTGGCTGTTGATCAAATAATGGAGTCATACTTGATTCTATGCAACAAGCAGAACTCCATATATATTGAACAACAAATCATGTTAATAGTTAACGCAGTGATTCTTTTTCTTTCTATTGTTTGGCCCGATTGTTGTCTTTATATTTTCCTGGCCTTTCGCAAGGACATAACTGTCCTAGCTGTTGATGTTTTTCCCTCATATTTAGGTTGAACCACTGGAATACATTGACATACCAAAAATCATTACAAGAGAATCGAACTATCTATCGTACTATGGAATTGCTTAAACGCTTACAGTATGTTTGATACGTTTAAATTGGACTATTTATGATTCGTTAAAAAGGAATNCTAGCTGTTGATGTTTTTCCCTCATGTTTAGGTTGAACCACTGGAATACATTGACATACCAGAAATCATTACAAGAGAATCGAACTATCTATCGTACTATGGAATTGCTTAAACACTTACAGTATGTTTGATACGTTTAAATTGGACTATTTATGATTCGTTAAAAAGGAATGAAGTTTTTGTTTTTTCTTTTTTTTTTCTCGGTTGTCTAGTACAGTGCAATGCAGTACCATGTCTTTAGGATTCCTAGGAAGCTCTTGAAACAGCAGAACTAGGATTTCACCAAAAATTCGACCTAGGCTATGAAGGTTGTAGAGTGAAAAGGAAGGTGGTGGTGGTGAGGGTGAGGCTGAGGGTGCGGGTTAAAAGTTAATTTTTGTATTTTTTTTTTTTTTCCTTTTTGGTTTTTGGGGACGGGCCGAATTGATTAAAGGTTAAGGTAGTGGTAAAATAGTTTAAATTTTAATAATAAATTTTTGTAGTATTTTTTTTTTCCTTTTTGGTTTTT
>CAIGRT010013281.1:0-21643 GCA_903798405.1 Fraxinus platypoda
TCAAATGACCAATTCCACTATCGAACGTTAGAGATTAACCACTAACACTCAGATAGTTATCCATGTGGAATCTCCCAGTGGGTCTCCAATGTTTTGTTCTATAACAAAACATCCACGTGTTCATTCAAGTGTCACCGCACTTTAGCTTGTGAGATCAGCTACTTACTTCACAAGTAAGAATGCCACACGTGATGGTCTATCCGTAATAACGATATCCGTGTCTCATTATTACTTTGACCATGGATGATTTAAGATTCAGTCATATGTAATTTGTATCTCACAATCACAACACCTTGTGATTAACAAATCACCGGACTTGAATCTATAGATTCTATTATTTAATTTATTAGAATATTAATTCAATTAAATAATAGATAGTGTCATACATATACATCGATTATATATATTTAAAGTGTTTATATCCAATGTTGATTGGACCTAGGGCATAACACTTACTTCTATCATGTTGACGTCTCCCCTTTATTTAGGGGTAGGACCTTCTTCAGGCACGTCAACCATTTTTAGCATCCATCAGAACCATATTTACATTACGGAGCTCGAATTTTCTCAGGGAGCTAAGGTAGCACTCCCTCGAGCCGATTTGGTCTCCTCGTATTGTAGCAATTCCTCTTTCAATGGGGAATTTCACGTGGTATATGGACGTAACGGCCCCAAGCTCTTTTAAGGCGGGTCGTCCCAACACTCCGTGGTAAGCGGATCGGTGATCTACAATGAGGAATTCCATAAAGTGATGATTCGTAAGTGGGGGTTCTCCCATTTCCACTGCTAGTGTGATCCTCTCCTTAGGAACGATGCTATCGTCGGTGATACCATATAATGGGACGGTCATGGGGGTAAGCTCATGATCTACCATCATTTTGTCAAAGATGGTTCCAAATAGGATATTAACTAATGTCTACCAGCATGCGCTTGAGCCCATTCCTGGCCACGACAGATCGTACCACCAAAGCTTCACAATGGGAGTAATGAACCCTAATGGTGTCTTCTTGTGAAAGTTTATTGGTGAGATGCTTCCAACTCCTCAAACAGTACTATTGACTAAGTAGCTCGTTATAGGAAGATCATTTACCTCCCTTGCGTAATTTCTCTGAGCATTTTTGGACTCTCCTCCTACATGTGGACCACCTATAATGGTATTAATTTCCCGAATGGGGGTATTATCCACATTGGCTGGGGGTTCTCTCCTGGGCCTTTTTCTATCTTTTGGCCTATTTTTGTCCTCCTCGTGCTCCCGCCGAGGTGATTCATTTCTGCGATGTCGCCTCGCCTCATCATGTCTAGGCTCTCTCTTATGCCTAAGCTGAGGCACATTCCTTTGTACATGATGGGTGTTTCTTCTCTCAACATGAGGGTCTTTTGACTCTTCATGATATGGCCTTGACAGGCAGTTCTCAATGTTGTGGCTGTGGTTCGATGGTAGGTGCAGTATTGCTTGTCTCTAGGCTCCTTGTTTCTACCTTGGATTGATTCGACTATCTTTGAGCCTCAGATCCAACCTCTTCATATGCCAAAGATGGCACTGCATTTAGCGTTGCCAACAGATCCTAGGACTTCTCACGTCCAGACAAGCTGACTTCCTGCACACTTGGACGTGGCCTTCTCCGGAAGGGATGGAGTTGGCCGCGTACACTCCGACAGTCAAGTTAGTTGGAGATCTAATTCTGAGTGTGGGAGAGCTTTAAACGTGAGCCTCCAATGTAAAATGGGGTCAGCTTTTAGGTGGAAGAGTTAAATGTGTGTAAAGCAAGAATATAGCTTTGAGAGTCTAAACTTGCATTACCTTTGAATGGCACTGAGTGTGAGCTTTTATACTTGGGTGAAATGAATGGGATCTACTGGATGATAGTGCACGTGGCCTCATCCAAATGAATGTCCTCTCTTGTCATGTACACAATCAATCATAGCCATAAATGCTAAGACCACTTTTGTATCTGTTGACCTCAAAAAATGAGCCAACAGATGTCGGGCCCACTCACACCAAGTCAAGTACGATTCCGGCCTGTTCCTACCGGAGTAACGGTGATAGCAAGGATGAAATGGATGTGGGAGGTACTTTGAGGTGAGAGATAGAAATGTTCAGGCTCCGGCGGGTGAAACAAAAGCAATCGCGCTAACAATGATCACCGGGTGTCAACCAAACTAATCTATATGGTGACAAACGGGAATATGTGGAAGGATAGATGAAATGTGTATAGAAGTTGCTATGTTGTATGTTGAAATTTGTGTTCGATAAACATGTAAAGAAGATGAAAAATATTCAACCACGTGGCCTCATCTCCCTAGTTGAGGCTTCACATCACTGTTTATTCATACAATTAATACATTGATAATGGGTTAGACGCCTTATACATCAGGCATACATACTGTCAAACTTTATAACAAATGTTACATCAATCACTTCTAAAAAGTCTTCGAATCTATTACAAGAGACAATGTCGGCTTCATGAACTTCGAACGAGTTTGAGAGCCTCGAAAAGATCTTTAAGGTGGTTCTCTAAGTGGAGAGCTTCAGCTCCTTTCTTTGTTTCCTTATGCAGTGTTTCAGCCTAAGTTGTAGTGCTTCGTCCTTGAGGCACTGCCTCAGTATAGACTTCGGCCTTGTAGTGCAAGGACTTCTGTTTTGTTTGATTTCTTCATTTTTTGATCTCATGGGTCTTTGTTTGACTTTCTTGTTGACTTTCTGCCTACATGGCACTTTTACTTTGAGCCTCGGAGGTGAGGCGTAACAGTATTCTCCCAAGTCTAGCATGATTATTTATGTAATGGATCGACTTGAATGTAAAATAAAAATTTTGTAGGGGGGAGGTTTTTACCACACCACGATCTTATGATTAGAATTTAAAATATACCTGACTTGTACAGATCTACTATGGGTGTTGTCCGAAGTGGTTTACTGAAGTAGAGTAATTTCGAAGTTGTATCTTCCAAAGTGCCTTTACATATCCGAAGCACTAGCTGAACTGATTGAAGTAAAGAGGTTCAGACCCTTATAGGGCTTCAGAGTTGATAATTACGAGGCATTTCATTTTAATAAATTTGAGAAACATAAGGCATCCTTAATTATGGTGCCTAAATAATTTGCTGTCGTGGCATGTTTCTAAGAAAAAATAGTTGAGGCGGTTCGGCTTTCATTACACGCAACCATTGCTACATTTTAATGCACAATGATGGCTGTCCCCCACTTACCTTGCGAATTTCAAGCGCATGAGGGCGTGTAGGTTAGACGTTTTAATCTGGGCTGTAGAAGATGAAGCGTTAGATGTACTAAGTGGCTCAGATTTAAACTTTCAAATGGACGGTTAGATGACTCGAATCAAGATCCAATGACTAGGGTTAAGGGGGTCTGCCTATAAAAGGCACAAACCCTTGAGAAAATCTCTTTACTTTTTCACGAATCTTTGCATCATTCCTTCTCAAATTTTCCAAATCTTCAAGTTTTTCTAAGAACTTTTCAAGTTTTCCTTTCTGAAATTCTTCTAAATGTTCTTTTTCTTCTTCTTCAAGTTTTTCCCTTTTTCTTGTTGTTTTCACGAATTTCAGTGTTCTTTCTTCTTCATCATTTTAAGAAACTCGTAAGTTCTGTAATTTTTTAACTCGTAAAATTTTAAACTAACCTGTAAATCAATGGCCTCTTCAACATCTGCTAGGGAACATGTAGACCTTAGTGAGTTAGCGAGTGAAATGGGGGTAGAAATCACAAACATAGCCGACCTCGTCATAGCCATTGAGGCAAGACGATGTGCCTCAATATCTGGGGGGTAGGCCTTCAGATGATGATATTGCTTGGGGGGCAGCCAAAATCCCTTCTTCTGTAAATTCGTCCTACTTAGCAAACTTTAGGGATAAGTATAGAATTCCCTATGATATTAAGCTTCTTTCCTCATCTCCTAACAACCGAGCCTGCTATCCTAGGTAAGGCTGCGTCCCCGTTAGTGAGTCTTTGTTTAAAGCTGGACTTCGCCTTCCAATCCACCACTTCTTTTGCGCTGTCCTGAGGTTGTACGGGCTGGCTCCTACCCAGCTCATACCCAATGTCTGGGCCCAGTTGATGGGGTCTTATTTCCTTTAAAATGAGACCTCCATGGGCGAAGACATGCCCCTGCACGTCTTCCAGACAATATACCAACCTCGATACTTAGGAAAAGGGGACTCCAGGGGGTGGTATTCCCTATGTCCTTTGGGGTCACACTCCCCCTTTGTCCCAGGCCTGCCCTCCTCATGCAAAGGATGGAATGAGACCTGGTAATGGGCCAGGGAGAGGTGGCAAGAGTGTGAGGGTGACATCGTCCCACACGTCAAAGTCCCGACCTCGTACTCCGATGCCCGTTAGTGCATTCCTTTTCAAACTGATGAGGTCTGATACTTACATTTTTTATGTTTGTTTTACAGGGTTGATTGAATGGTTAGAGTTTACTGAGAGTGACTGGGATACTCTCACTGAGGTCTACAAGCGACCCTCATCCTCGCGTGACTTCGACTGTTTGATCCAGTCGAGGCATTTTTTTGAAGATTCTGCTTGATGGTAAGAAGGGGCAAGATGTCCTTACACTTAGCCATTTTCTTGACCTTTTTGTAGAATTTTGCTGACCGTGTTCTTTTTTGCTTGTAGACAACTTCGAGAAGAGGAGGCATCCCACTCTTGATATGGCGACGATCCTCGTCGCCACCTCCACCTAGGGAAAGAAGGGGCTGAAGCCTTCATCTGCTGGAGAAAAGCAGATGAGGGACAAAATTGAGAAGTCAACAAGGATGTTGCCTCTTAGGAGGAGGGACGATCCCTTATCCTAGATAGGGGGAAGAAAGTTGTTGAGGAAGAATCGAAGGGGTGGGTGGTTCAAAGATATTCCTCCCCCTCGTTCTGAGGTCCCAACGGGGGAGAAGTTATTCGGTAGCTCAATTGCTGCGGCCTCTAGGGGACAAAAAAGGCCAACTGCTGTGTAGCCCCAGAGGCAGGACCCTACCAAGAAGACAAGGACTACAAGTGACTCCACCACTTCAGAAGCTCCCAAGTCCAAACTTATCTTGAAGAAGAGGAGTGATGAATTGGTACCAAAGTCTCTCAGCCTTCTTTCTTTTGACGTACAAACTACCACTACGACATATCACAAGTATTGGACAAGAGGTGGCAGAACTACGTTGAGACAACCGACGCTGTCGACGTCTTGCAATGATGGTGCACCAAGCTGGGAGGACCTTTGGCATGGCCATAGATGCTGAAGCCCTTTTTAAAAACCTTCAAAGTAAGAACCGATGGTTAGTGAATAAAGCCTCTCAGGCCGATGAGGCTACCAACAAGGCCAAAGCAGAAGTGGAGACCTTGAAGAAGCAACAATCTGAGGAGTTAGTGAAGCTCGCCTCTGCCTTAGCAGATATTGAATCTTTAAAGAAGAAGGTCCACCTATCTTAGAGCGAGGTAGCCTCCCTTACTAAGCGAGTGGAGACTTCTGATGCACATCAGAAGTTGGCGGCTGAGGCTTTGGAGAAGGCCAATAAGGAGAACTCTGCCTTGAAGGGGCAGGTAGAGGAGCTGACCTCCCAAGTGGCTGGCTTAACAGAGAAAGTGGAGACTGTCAGAAGAGATACTGAACTTGCCAGCAGTACTACTGAGAAGACGTTTCTTGCCAACTACTACTTGATCGAGGCATATCAAAGTTTTGCCAAGTACTGGCGAAATTATGCATACACTGATATAACAGAGTGGCTGGAGGTCAACATTCAGGGCATCGACACTACTCAGTTGAGGTCAGTATTCTTTGGAGAAGGAGATGAGGAGTCTGACCCTCAGACTCCGGCTTCGGCTGGGAGAGACCAAGTTATTGAGCTCGAAGATGATGTAGCGAAGAAGCTGCTGTTGAAGAAGTGGCTCCCAACGCCATAGTTCCATTTGTGGCTCCTCAACCCCCACCCCCTTAAGGCCTAGGACTTCCATGTATTTTTCATCACTTTTTGTCCAAGGCTGCGTTTGATATGGAAAATTTTCCATGGAACAAGGAATTCAAATTCCATCTTCCATCAATTTGCTTGTTTGATGGGAATAATTTTCTTGGGAATTGGATTTCTACCTTTTCTTCACATGGTGACATTTTCTTTGTTTTGCTTGAAATCATTTTCCCACCTTTTTGGTGGGAAAATGGTTTCCAGTTTTATTTTTTATTTTTTTTAGCAATGGCAACAAATTCCAAACCCAATGGTAAAAAAATCTATTCATTTAATTGACAATTTGCATNTCATGAAAAACAAAGCCAAACGAACCAGGTGGATAATTATACCAATCAAACGCAATTAATTACAATTCCCAGTAAAACAATTTCTAAACAATTCAATTCCCTGAAATTCATTTTCTTTCCACCCATTTTCCACCTTTGCAATCAAATGGACCCTAAGTGTAATGACTTCGACCCACCTTATGTAAATATCCTTTTATGAATGAAGTTCTGCTTTTATTCAATACTTATGTTCCTTTACTTTTCTATACGTTATTACTTCTGCTTGATATTATGACGTGCTCTTTATGATCTGAACTACTTGTACTTCAACAATTACATCAACTTAATAATAACATCAGAAGCATAACTTCAAAAGCATAATAACATCAAACTTATAAATATTGAAGTTTCAACAACATCGAACCTGTAGTAAGGTCAGACTTATGTAAAATGAATCATAACAACATAATCAAACTTGCAAATTTTTTTACAAGTGTATGCTGGTCAGACACCTTAACAAATTTTAGAATTTAAAACTTGTAAATTTTTATAAGTGTAAGCTGGTCATACATATTGGGCATATAACAACATCATACTTATGCAACATGAACCTCAGCAACATATCCAAACTTGCAATAAAGTTAAGAACTTAAACACATCAGACTTCAACAATAAATTTAACTGAAGTTCTCTTAACCACTTCAGAATTTGTTTAACCAGATAATCAAACATATGAGATCAGATATATGTAAGATCTAAGTAACATCAGACCTTTGCACATAGTACTTCGATAATAACTCAACACTAAAATTTGTCCAAGTGTTAGAAGGTCGTGTACCTTTGTAAATTTCCTAACTTATGTACATTGATATGTATGAGCAGATGCTCTTTAGTACTTTAGTACTTCAGACTTTAGTCTGGCTTTGTAATTCTGTAATTTATAATTTACACAAGTATAAGCAGTTCACTTTGCCTTTCACTTTTCTTAGCATGGGTTGAGTGGTTCGCTCATGCTGAGGCTTTCCTAACAACTTTAGTTGTTAAGGGCATGTGCCATACTTCGCGAGTTCAGACGTGGTCCTTCTTGGGATCCACTCCTCGTCGAAGTGTCCACCGACCCTCCATAGGGACAGATCATCTATGAAGAGGCTTTCCCTATGAGTCTTTCTCATTAGGAGGTTCTTTCTCATTAGGAGCTTGTTACACTTGGCATATATTTTTTACTTGACATAGTCAACAACTTCCCTGAGCATGAGGTTGAGTGGTTCGCCCATGCTGAGGCATCCTTAACAACTTTATTGTTAAGCGCATATGCTACGCTTAGCGAGTGCATAGGTAGTCCTTTTTGGGATCCAGTTCCTAGTTGAAGTGCCCACGCGTCTCTTTATAGGGACGTGTCATCTATGAAGAGGCTTTCCCTATGAGTCTTTCTCATTAGGAGGTTCTTTTTATTTTTCATTTTATGAACTTTGTTTCCTTCGTATGGGGTTGTGTGGTTCCCCATTTTGAGGCTTCCTTAGCTTTAGCTAAGGGCATGTACAACACTTTGTGAGTATATTTTTAACTCATGAAGAATAAAAGTCATTTCATTGAATTTCAAACGGAGTACACAAGATGTTTACATCATTGATAATACTTGCGTAGATGTTCTACATTCCATGGATGAGACTGTGCTTTTCCATCCATATTCTCAATTCTGTGAGTTCCAGGTCGTACCGCTTTGCTGATGCGATAAGGACCCTCCCAATTGGGACCAAGGGTCCCTGAGCCATGATCTTTAGAGGACAAAAATACTTTTCGAAGTACCAATTCATTCAAATGAAATGACTTCATTTTTACTTTCGAATTGTAGTATTTAGTCATTTTCCTTTGATAAATGACCAATTTCGCTTGAGAGTCGTCCATACTTTCTTCAAGGAGGTCTAGTTCACATCTCTTCATTTTGTCATTAGTTATTTCATTGAAGCATATTCAATGAGGAGACGACAGACCGACTTCAACTGGGCTCATAGCCTTGGCCCCATAGGTCATAGAGAAGGGGGTCTCTCCTATGGCAGTTCTGCTTGTAGTTCTGATGGCCCATAGTACTTGAGGTAGTTTATCGACCCATGCCCCATTAGAGGCATCTAACTTTCTTTTCAGCATATACTTGATCGTATTGTTAATAGCCTTGACCTGAATATACCGTATACTTGATCGTATTGTTAACAGCCTCGACCTGAAAGACACGAAGCATTACGTAAAGAAGTCGAAAACTTCTTGGCAATGGATTCATCAGAAAACCAATCTATCGTAAGTTGATTGCCAACTTAGTACTAGTAAAAAAAAACAACATGGATTAGAAGGTCAATATATATTTCATCGACCTCAACAAAGCTTACCCTAAGGATAGATTTCTATGGTAGATAGTATGGTCAATACCATAGATTGATAGGAACTACTAAGCTTCATAGATGCCTACTCTAATTATAACCAGATACTAATGTACGAGTTTGACCAAGAGCATATCGTGTTTATAACTGATTGAGGTCTTTATTTTTAAAAAAATGATGCCCTTTTGGTCTCAAAAATGTCGAATCCATATATAAACTCTTCATAAATGCCATGCTTTCCCAATAAATTAGCAAGACTATTGGAGTTTATGTCAACATCATTTTGGTTAAAAGCGCTGATCGAATCCAACATTTGTCAAAATGTTTGAGATTCTTCGTAAGTATAAGATGAAGCTCAAAATGTTTAAATATGCCTTCGGAGTAGGCTTTAATAAATTCTTGGGCTATATGGTAAACCAACAAAGAATTGAGGGCAATCTAAAAAAAATATTGTAGTCATCAAAACGAGAGCTCATACATAGTCGAAGGAAGTCCAAAGCCTTATTGAAAGAATGGCTACTCTAAGTTATTTTGTTTCCAAGGCAACACATCAGTGTAAACCTTTCTTTGACGTACTCTGAGGAGAAGAAATTTGAATGGACAAAGGAATGCTAAGAACCCTTTGAATAGCCTAAAAAAGGTAGCCCAAATTGTTATTTCTTTCCAAACTAAAAGTGACAAAACTCTATTATTGTATCTAGCTATCTCCGAGCATGCGATAAATGTTTTATTGATAAGAGAAGAACATGTTGTGCAATACCCTATATACTATGTCGACCAAGCTCTTTAAGATGCTAATTATGTTACTCTCATATGGGAAAAATGGGATTTTCCTTGATCATATCCACAATAAAGCTACGATCGTACTTCTTGAAGCATCCCATAGAAGTCCTAACTAACTACCCACTAAGAAAAGTATTATAAAAATTAGACACCTTAGGCGGATGGTCAATGGGGGTGGAACTAGGTGAATTTGACATCTCTTATAAGCCACAAACTACCATCAAAGAACAAGCGCAAGCAGAATTTGACGTCGAATTCAACCCAAACCCCAAAAGGGAATGACATAGGAAGACATCCCTTGGGAACTTTACATCGACGAGTCTACCACTAAAATTTGATAGCTGTGAAATAGTGCCGATTAGTCTAGATCAACATATTTCTACCAAGCTCTTAGCTTCAACTTCAAGCCCCCAACAACAAAGCCAAATATTAAGTCTTAATAGTCGATCTAAGAATGGACAAGGAATTAAAAATATCCAAGTTGATAGCTCTCAATGACTCACAATTCATTGTCAACCAAGGATAAAATGATTTTCTATTATCTTCAGGTTGTCTAGAAGAATCAAAAGAACATAAAATTTGTTGAAATAAAGTAAATCTTTAGATATCAGAATATCCTTACTAAGAATTGGTCAAACTCACAAATAGCGATGGAGCAGAAGAACTTGACATTATTCTATAGGAAAAAGTTCAACACTCCACCATGTAGAAGAGCGAGACCATTGCAATGATCATCGATCCTAGACTGACTAAATGCGGGAGATCACCGATTCTTGAAAGAAGAAGAAACCACACCAGATCCTACAAGTGCTAAAAAATCAAGGATAAGGTCCGCCATATACACTCTTATAGACAAAATCTATATAAAAGAGGGTAAATAACCCCGATGTTAAGATGACTAAGTGAGGAAGAACATTATTCTTTACAAGAGATACATGAAGGAATCTGCAATAACCACGTTGGAGACAGTCCCTGGCTCATAAAATCTTAAGATAATGGTAATTTTAGCTAATGATGAAATGAAATGCCTTGGACTACATAGCAGATGCAACAAATGCTAATGATTACACATATAATTCGAGCTCTGCTTGGAAATCACACCTCAGTCATTAGCCCATATCCCTTCTCCTAATAAGGGATAAACCTTATTTAACTTTGCTTATGGGTAAAGAAGCAACCAAGTCGCAAGTTGTGGATTATTTCACCAAATGGGCGGAGGCCAAATAGTTCTCCGAAATCACGAAATAAAAAATAACTGACTTTATATGGAAGTCCATTACTTGTAGACTAGGTATACTTTATTCGGTCATCACTAGTAATGGAAAACAATTTGACAACGTAATACTAAGGTTATTTTTTGAAGAACTAAAAATTAAGAAATATTTTTCTTTTTCAGACCATCCCTAAGCCAATGGTCAAGTTAAAGAAGTGCATAAAATCATCAAGCACACTTTAAAAGGTCGCATCAACGAATTAAAGGGGGACATGGGAAAAAGAATTCCCTAGTGTGCTTTTGGTCTTACCGAACCACATCACGAACCAGCATTAGGGAAACACCTTTCTCCCAAACATTCAAGTAAAAACAAATATCTCCCGTGAGGTAAGAACCCCTTCATTTTGAACTATACACTACAACAAAAATAGAAATGAGGAAGCATTACATGTAGGGCTAGACCTACTTGAAGAAAAGATAAGTTAGGTTGAGCTCAAAATAATAGTATATAAGCAAATGAGTGCTCGATACTATAACAAAAACGCACAAAGAATGAACTTTAAGGTCAACAATCTTGTGTTGAGAAAGGTATAGAACTCAACTCTGGATCATTTGGCCTTAACTAGAAAGGTCTTTACAAAGTAACCAAAGTACTCTTAATAGATGCTTACGAGTAGGCCTGACATTTTAACTGGAACCAAACCTCTCGAATCAGAATCATAGGTTTCGTTCTGGTTCCAAAAAAATTAGCAATCAAAATCAATAATCGAGAACCGCCTGAGTCTGAGTCGGTTCTTAGTTTCTGAATTAGAATTGTGGGTACCCGAATGGAATAGATTTTTTATATAATGTTTTATTTATAATTTATAGGCTGGCAAAAAAAAAATACAAAACCTAAAAACCCAATTTTGATTGTAATTTGTCTAAAACTCAAAACTTTAACCCTAAGAAATCAAGACTTGCTCCTAACCACTTAAGTAACTTCTTAATTTTTTGTAACTCGTGGCAATTGAACTTGATATATTTATAGCTTGAGCTGTGTTGTACCTTTTTGGTTATCCTGAGTTCGTGGTTCTCTTTTGAAATATATTTTTTTATTCAAACAATTTCTTGATACTTTATAATTATGTATCTCATTAATATTTTTGTATCAGTTCGTTTTAAGAGTAAAAGAATTTAAACATTATTCTTAATTAAATTATAGGCTCTAGCATGCCTTACTTGTAGGACAAATAAGATTTATTAAGAAAAACTATTTTCTTCTTGAAATGTAATTTAATTTTTGATGTTTTAATTTTCTTCTCTTTTCGTGATTTTTAGTCTCCACTATTTTGCTTCTTGAAGATTTCTTAGCTGAATTTTCTCCCTTACACAAATATTATCGAGTAGTAGCATGTTAGATATATGTATTGAAAGGGCCTATATGAAAATGTCATTAAATGTATATAAAAACTATTTTGGGTAGAATTGAATCGAAATTGGAATTGGAACTGACGGTTAGGGTTAAGGTTTGGTTCTAATAATTACAAAGACCCGAATGGTTCCATTTATGAAATACCTGAAGTATAGTGGATGGTTTTGAGTATTAAAATACTCGGACCAACCTACCCGACATCCAAGCCTACTTACGAGCTAGAAAATAGGCACGAAAAACCTCTTCAACACCCATGGAATGCGAAACATCTAAAAAAATATTGTGAGTAGAGGTCAAATGTCAACCATATGTATTGCCGAATGTAATATCATAGCTCGTCTTAATAAAATTCAAATATTTGAGAAAAGAAATTTTACAAAAAAAAATAAAAAATGCAATGAGCTGCTCCTAAGTAATTTGAGTTAAGGTTGCATGTTTTGCAACACTTAGCCAATTTTCCATAAGAAATTTTAAAGGAAAAAAAGAGCTACTTCTAAGTAGTCTAAGCTAAGGTTGTATGTGTTAAAATGCTTAACCAACTCTCATAAGAAATTTTAGAGAAAAAATAAGAATTGGTGCTAAGTAGTCTGATCTAAGGCAACATGTATTGCAACCGTTAGAGTAAGAAATTTCTGAGGAAAAAAATGTGCTGCTCCAAAGCAATACGAGTTAAGGTTGTATGTGCTGCAACACTTAACCAATGTTTCATAAATAATTTCAAAAGAAAAGAAGAGTTGCTCCTAAACAATCTGAAGGTTCCATGTGCCGCATTTAGCCAATTTTCCATAAGAAAGTTTCAAGAGGTAAAAATTATGCATGAGCTGAAGTTAGTGGCATTACAACACTCAGTTTATTAGCACTAATAAGCCTTTTATCTATTGAAAATAGAGATCTGTCTCTGCAAACATTTTGCCAAACTAAAAGGAAAAGAGCTGAGCTAAAAACACTTGTTAAAAACAAAATTCCAAACCTTTTCCATTTCATCAATTGACAAAATACGATTACATTGCAGAAATGAAAAAGATTACAAAAGATCAAAGAGGTAAGTCCGAAGAGAGGTTATCCAGATCTAAGAGGTAAGTCTGAGGAGGATGTTTGTCCTCATGAAGATCTTGGGGGTCCCCTAAGTAGACATTTGAGTTAAAATAGCCCTCTGATCCACCAGCACTATAACGGCCAGCCAATTACGTATTTTACAATTTGTTTAATTATTAGTTATGTCACGAGCCTTCTGAGGCCCTCCACCTCATCCATCCACCTCATCTGCTACGTGTTGGCCGAACTGATATGGTGTTGCCATGTGGCAGATGAACAGGATCCACGTCAGATGAACCGATTCCATAACTCCAAACTGAAACACTATTGTCCCCACCTCGCAGAAGAACCGAATTCATCCTCCATTCGCAGCGGATGAAAAGGCCCGCACTCCACACTCGTTACGCTCACAATTTGCACCGCCACATCTCTACCAAGATCTTTTAGGAGATCTCTCCAAAGTCAAGTCCCTGACTGATTGATGGGACGTGTGGTAGGCTACCAACTGTTAACTCAATTGCTATGTCAGAAATCATTTAATGCTCGCCAACCTATGGATTGACAGATTGACGCCTATGAAAGGATGATTTATCCAGGATTTGAAGCCACGTGTCCCCCCATCCAACGACTCTCATCTTTCCTTTTTCAGTATAAATACCCCTACTCTATAGTAAGGAGGGGGTTCCATTTTTGAATCTTTGCATTATAATCTTTAACTCATCTTTCACTATATTTACACACGTTCTCAACCATGTCTCAGTGACCACTTCACTGCCGGACACCACTACCTGGTTGACTGAAATACTAACTTGATCGTCGGAGTGCTCGCGGTCGCTTCCACCCCCATCGAAAAAGGTCACGAGTGACTAATGGCATGCTACCTTGCGCAGGGAGGAGCTTACGTAGAATTTTGTTTTGTTGGAACCATTTTTCGAGGTGAACAGATTGGCGCCATCTGTGGGAACGTTACTATAACCATGAATATCCCTACGAGAGAAAAAGTTAATCGGAATGTTTGGTTGATGTCCCCCTTGAAAAAGGGACTTGTTCTTGAAGAAATAACAAGTGGAAGCTATAAATTAAGTTCCCAATATTTGGAAGAAGAGAATTTGCAGCTCTAACCCAATGAATTCTAGCAACGAAGGAGCGAATCCGATGAGAGTAAGAGAGATCTCTGAATAAGAGACCATCTGGAATAATGTCAGGCACCAACGGCCCCATCATCGATACTGCAGAGATAGGAGGACTGCTGCACGATTAACAACCGAAGTGGCTCGCATGGTGACTAACATGAGGAACATCGCATCCCAAAATGCAGTCATGTAAGAACTCCTCATGCAAGTGCAAAATTAGGGCGGCTTCCAAGCCCATCAAAATCCCCCTCAATCAGTTCAGAGAACTGAAGCGGGATCAAGTAGGAGAACTCACTCAAGTCAACAGTCGAAAGTTTCGGTTGAAAGGGAAGTGGGAGTAGACACATCCTATACTATCCCCCAGCTGAAAATGATCGAGTTGGAGAAGATAACTTCCTCCCTGAATATGAAGAACGACCTCAGAGGTCTGCCAGTGTGTTTGATCGGATTGCTCGGATGCCTAAGGAGAGGGATCAGTCCACCCATCAAATAGCCCGCCCACAAGAGTGTGTACAAAGCCAGGAAGTTCAGGCCCCTTCGCCTAGGAATAGGCAAGAGAGGCAAAATTTAGTTGATTGGGAGAATCGAGGCGAAACTTCCCTACAGCCACCTCGCCCTTCACCAGATGGGAACGATTCTGATGAGCCTTGTCGATCCTATGAGATCAATGATGATGATAACCTCCATTTCTTTAGGGAAAGTGTGACCCAGAGAAACACCTCAACAAGTACAAGACACAAATGAACCTTCGATGGGCTTTGCCTGCTCTAAAATGCAGGGTCTTCCACTTAACACTTAGTGGCGCAGCTGAAGAGTGGTACAGTATGTTGGTGTCTCTTAGCATCAGGAGCTGGCCAGACCTTAAGAAGGCATTCTTGAACCAATACTTATCAAGGAAAGAGGGAGAGGCGCCAATCCAGCGCCTCCAAGACATGAGACAAGTGACGGGGGAGACCTTGAAAAGTTACCTTGCCCGTTTCACTGATGAAATAACCTATTGCGAGCAAGTCACGAACAAAGAAGCCCTTTAAGCTTTAAAAGGAGGACTGAATATGAATACTTTGTTTTGGAGAGATGTTCGCAGTAAAAACCCCTCTACCTATGACGAATTAGTAGAGATGATGAAGATTGAGATTGTCAATGAAGAAATGATTGATCATAGGAATAGGACGGCAAAAGGACTCCCTCCGCCCCAGAGACAGATCGATAGAGGGCCCACCTCGGAGATCATTACCCAACAATGGACTCAGGCCGGACATGCGGTTGCTCCCACCTCTGGACAAGCATTAGCTACAGCCACCTTGAATGTAGTGCCAATGCTAGCTTATGAAAGCATTGGACCTAGTGGCAGTGATGCATCTAGGAATCCTAGGAGACCTTCTACCTCTAGGAATAGAAGAAAAGGTGGAAGGCCGAGAAATGGGCTTCAAGAGGAGTAACGACCTTATTTCACTTTCCACCGCTTTCACGGCCATGATACAAGTGAATGCCGAGAAGCTGCTAGATCCGCGATAAGCAACCCTCGCAGCACTAGGGAGAACCACCGTCAGGATGAAAATCCAAGGCAAAATTCACCAAGAAGGGGAGAAACGAGGCGACACTCTCCTCGACATGATAGGAACGAGGATAGAGAAAGGCCCAGAAGTAGGTAGCGGCCTAAAAGAGACCTGACCACCGCTAATGAACACCAACCCATTCGAGAGATTGACACATTCATTAGGGGACCGCACATAGGAGGTGAGTCCAGGAATGCGCAAAGGAATTACACTAGATAGGCTAAGGATCCTCCTATGGCCAGCTATATAGTTAGTCAGTCCTATATGGCCAGCTATATAGTTAGTCAGTCCTAGAGGATGAGGTCCGTAGAGCCCATTACATTCACTCAAGAAGATGCGATGGGCGTACACTACTCCCACTGCTACGCATTAGTAGTAAGAGTTGTGGTAGCTAAAAATGGATTAAAACGTATGTTGGTGGATAACGGGAGTTTGATCAATATTCTGTTCGGTTTCGCTTACGATAAAATGGTGGTAGACCATGAACTCACCCCTATGACATCCCCATTATACGAGTTCACTAGAGATAGCATTATCCCAAGGGAAAAAATCACCCTGGCTGTTGAAATGGGAACCACGCCTCTGGTAGCATACCAATTCATGTAGTTTTTGGTGGTTGACCACCGATCTGCATACCATGGAGTACTAGGAAGACCCGCCCTGAAGGAGCTATGGACAGTTACCTCCATCCACCATCTATGTATGAAATTTCCCACTGAACAAGGAATAGCCACTATCCGAGGTGATCGGATGGGCTCGAGGGAATGCTATCTTAATTCTTTGAGAAAGGCTGAGCCATGGGGGGTGAACATGGTTCTCCATGATGTTGAGATGTCCGAAGCCCTTGAAGAAGGGGAAGATGTCGAGATGGTAGAGGCTTTTGTAAAGTACCGGCCTGAAAAAGGCAGCATTGGATGGACTAGATCCTCGTATTATCGAATTCAAATCACAAGCTGCTCTAATGGAATAACTGGAAAGCTTCTCAATAGACCACCAAGATGCTTCCAAAGTCCTGCATGTGGGAAATGATTTGGAAGAAGGAAGGAAAAAAGAACTGAAAGACTTCCTCCGCAAGAACTCAGACATCTTTGCTTGGAAACATGAGGACATGATTGGAATAGACCCAAAGGTCAGTTGCCATCATTAGCAGATCGACCCATGCCAAACCCTACACAGACAGAAGAGAAGAACCTTGAATGTGGAAAGGTATGAGGCCCTAAAGGAAGAAGTGGAGAAATTAGTCAGCAACGACTTCATTAGGGAGGCTGCCTACCCAAAGTGGATATCCAATCCCGTGCTGGTGAAGAAACACAATGAAAAGTAGAGGGTGTACATTGACTTCTCCAACCTCAACCAAGCTTACCCGAAGGACAACTTTCCACTTCCTCGAATAGACTAATTGGTAGACTCAACAGCTGGGCATGAGTTGCTAAGTTTCATGGATACTTATTCGGGCTACAACCAAATCCCCATAAATCCAGGAAATGAGGACAACACTTCCTTTATCATGGATAGATGACTATATTGTTACAAGGTGATGTCTTTTGGGTCGAAAAATGCTGGGGCCACCTATCAATGGTTGGTAAATAAGATGTTCGCTCATCAGCTCGGCAAAACAATGGAAGTCTACGTTAATGATATGCTTGTTAAAAGCCTCAGAGCTAAGGAGCATGTGAAACACTTGGGCGAGACCTTTCAGATTCTGAGGAGATATCGGATGAGATTGAACCCTCTCAAGTGTACATTTAGCATAGCATCCGGTAAATTCCTAGGGTACATTGTAAATCAGAGAGGGATTGAGGTAAATCTAGAGAAGATCAAAGCTTTGATCGAAATGAGGTCGCCCCAGAAGCTAAAAGATATGCAACGGCTCATCGATAGGGTTGTCACACTCAATCGCTTCATATCCAAAGCCACTGAAAAGTGCCTTCCCTTCTTCAAGGTTTTCAAAGGAGGGAAGAGGTTCCAATGGACGCCAGAATGTGAAGAGGCGTTTAAGGCACTGAAGAGTTACCTCAGATGAGCTCCCCTCCTCTGTAAACCAAAGGTGGGCAAACAACTTCTGCTTTATTTAGTTGTGTTCAATGACGCCATCAATTTGGTTCTCATAAGGGACGAGGAGATGCGACAATTGCCTATTTATTATATAAGCAAACCCTTGTTACCAGTGGAAGTGAGCTACCCAGACTTTCAGGCCCACAGCATCTACTCACTCTTTCCTTAATCTCCACTTCTCGAAAATTGAGACCTTACTTTCAGGCCCACAGCATCTACATACTAAAAAAATTTCCCCTAAAGTAAGTCTTTCGAAAGCCAGATGCCTCGGGTAGGTTACTGAAGTGGGCCGTAGAACTCAGTGAATTCGACATAGTGTATAAACCCATGAATGCGGTTAAAGGACAGGCCCTGGCTGACTTTGTTGCCGAATTTGCCAAGGCCCCTGAAATTGAGATGAGTATAGAACTGATGGAGTCTCCCACCTGAAACCTCTTGTAGATGGATCATTTGGAGAGGTTGGGTTGGGAGCGGGAATAGTCTTAGAAAGTTCGGAGAGACATAAGCTTAACTGTGTAGTAAGGCTCGGATTCAGAGCATCAAACAATGTGGCTAAGTATGATGCGTTCCTAGCCGACCTTCGTCTAGCTAAATAGTTGCAGGTGAAGAGGTCAATCATCAACAGTGATTCACAGTTAATGGTGAACTAGGTCAACGGTAATTTTACTGCTAGAGATAAGCACATGGCATCATACTTGAGACCAGTCATGGAATTCCTCCCCTACTTCAAAAGGTTTGAACTGATGTAAAATTCCCACGCTGATGCTTTGTCAAAATTGGCCAGCAGTAAGGATTCCGAACTTCTTAAGGTAGTTCCCATAGAACACTTTGCTGAACCCTCCATCGCAAGGAAAAAAGTGATGTGGACAAAGGGCACCCCTCTGTGGATGCAACCGATCATTGCTTTTCAACCGACTTCGCTTTGCAATAACTTTTCACAAAGTTGCCAACACTTATCACCTCATCCTTCAGTCAGGACTTTGCTTTACAACAACTTTCCTCAAAGTTGCCAACGCTTATCACCTCATCCTTTAGTTAGGACTTCACTTTGCAACAACTTTCCTCAAAGTTGCCAACGCTTATCACCTCGTCCTTTAGTCAGGACTTCGCTTTGTAACAACTTTCCTCAAAGTTGCCAACGCTTATCACCTCGTCCTTCAGTCAGGACTTCACTTTGCAACAACTTTCCTCAAAGTTGACAATGCTTATCACCTCGTCCTTCAGTCAGTACTTTGCTTTACAACAACTTTCCCCAAAGTTGCCAACGCTTATCGCCTCGTCCTTCAGTTAGGACTTCGCTTTGCAATAACTTTCCTCAAAGTTGCCAACGCTTATCACCTTATCCTTCAGTCAGGACTTCGCTTTGCAACAAATTTCCCCAAACCCCCTTGGCTCTACCCTTCCATCGGAACTTCTCTCTTGCATACCTCCTCGCCTCGTCTACAACTAACGCATACATTCCGTAGGATGACACGATATAAACACTTCTAAAAAGTCAATGCATTATATAAATATCTATACACGGACTTGATGGACTGTTGTTACGGGCCTTCTGAGACCCTCCACCTCATCCGCCACGTGTTGGCCGAACTGATCTGGTGTTTCCACGTGGCAGATGAATAGGATCCACGTCGGACGAACTGATTCCATAACTTCGAACTGAAACATTGTCGTCCCCACCTCGTAGAAGAATCGAACTCATCCTCCATTCGTGGCGGATGCAAAAGCCCGCATTCCACACTTACTACGCTCGCAATCTGTCCCGCTACATCTCTACCAAGATCTTTTAGGAGATCTCCCCAAAGTCAAGTCCTGACTGATTGATGGGACCAGTGGCAGGCTATAAACGATCAACTCAGTTGCTATGTCAGAAACTATGTAATGCCCGCCAACCTATGGATTGACAGATTGACGCCTATGAACGGATGATTCATCCAGGATTTGAAGCCACGTGTCCCTCCATCCAACGGCTCTCCTCTTCCCTTTTTCAGTATAAATACCCCCACTCTATTGTAAGGAGGGGGTTCTATTTTTGAATCTTTGCATTATAATCTTTAACTCGTCTTTCACTATATTTACACACGTTCTCAACCACCTCCCAGTGACCACTTCACTGCCGGACACCACTACCTGGTTGACTGAATACTGAATTGACCGTCAGAGTGCTCGCGGCTGTTTCTACCCCCATCGAAAAAGGCCACGAGTGACGAACAGCGTGCTACCGTGTGCAGGGAGGAGCTTACATGGAGTTTTGTTCTATTGACCACGTGTTGGAACCATTTTTTGAGGTCAACAAGTTCAACCCTTGAAGTGATCGACATCTTATTAAGCTGATTATTGAACCTTACGTGAATTCAAGATTTAAAACATTAGGGAAATTGTGATTAACTTTAGTGACATAGAAAATTGATTTTGGGAATTGTAATAGAATAAAAGTTCCATTACTTGAAACTAATTAAGGAAAAGGCTGTCAGTTTTGAAAACAATAAATTTTTATGGGGCCTAGTGAAAATGAGTATAACTGGGAGGACTAAGAGAAATAGTATCCATAGATATTTACCTCTAAAATTTTAGAGGATAACTATTACTTTTATGAGTCATCTTCAAGGACACATGGCATGAGATAAAGTAGTCTAGGATGTTAGAGATTGGGATGATGAGTAAGGTGCTAAATTATGTGGGAGAAACTTACTAACCAAGTAATCAATATTAAAATGGAAAGACTCCCATTTAACTACTATCAAACCATTATAAATAGGCTAATTAAGTGTTAAAGGTAATAAACTATATTCTTCTTTCAATTCCATAATTGAAGTTCTTAGAAGAATATTTTTATAAGATAATTAAATTCTTAAATCAGGATTCCAAAAAGACAAATTAAATTCTAAGAGAAAGTTTTGGATACAAAAGAAAGAGAGAGTACAACCCCGTTAATGGACTTTCTGATACTCTCAATCGATATACATACTAAACTAGGGATACCCGTACATGTTTTCTTATAGTTCTGGTATATTAGAGATACCCATGCCACTACAAAATTATTCTAAGAACAGGTTATGAAATAAGTTACCAAAATCATTTTGACAGGTCCAGTTCGAGAATCTATTCCTCCTCTTATATGTGAGTAAAATATGTTGCTAGATTTATATTGTTTCATGTGATTCCTTGTGCGAAGTTATGTAAAATGAAAGTATGAGAATAAGTTGATAGCTATGCAACTATCCATCCTACATATAGTTAGCACAATTCAGAATTATTTATGAGTATGGCATAGGCTGTTACATTCCAATATTAATTGGTATGCATATGGTGTGTAAATCATAAATTGTACACCAAAATAGGTTATACATGACATTACAAGAGGACACTCGTAAGATCATCGAGTGGTTCAATGATTGAATGAGTGCTCAGCCATTGTGTGAAGTATTTGGTGTTGGGATGCCTCGATGGTGATCAATTGTACAAAATACTAGCATTCCTAGACAAATATCACACATGGCTAGTTATGGATTTATTGTGTCAAATAGGGCACATGTAGTTGAAAGTGCTTTATCCATACTTATGCTTAATTAAAGCGAGCTTGGGTGTACATATTTTTGATTTCACAAGGGCCTAAAAAGATGAAGAGAGATATTTAAGAAAAGAGCATAACAAGGCATGCATCAAGTGCACACCAACACCATATTTTACTTATTGAGTTGTTGTCCACAACTTTCATATTATGGTTTTCATGCATAGCTTAAGCGTAAATATTACCATGAAATCTTACCACTTGAGCATAGAAAGTATCTTACCTTAAAACTTGGGGTTGAAAAGTGTACTTGAAAGTGCTAGCTTTTGCTCTTCTCCTTCTAT